>MU227015.1:1345140-1364926 GCA_018584345.1 Thuja plicata
AAGCACAAAAGATCAGTTAGCAGACATTTTCATGAAGCCTTTAGCAAAGGATACTTTTGAGTATCTAAGGGAGAAGTTGGGAGTAATTTCCTCTCCTAAGTCTGATTAGAGAAAGTAGCAAGTACATTAGTCCTGTGTGACTGATGAATGGTTGGCTACTCTACTTCTGGAGTAGTACCTGTGCATAATGGTTTATGGAACCCTTTGCCATTGATGTCAATGGGGGAGTATGTACTAAAAACAAGGAACACAAACAAAGAGAAAAACAAGGAACACATACAAGGAGCTTAAACTCTAGGGGAGTATACATATAAAACACAGTCTATGTAACTGCAGTAGTGTAGATGAACCTTTGATGAGGATATTGAGAAGATTGTAAAAGAAAGAAGACACCATGAACAAAAGTTATTTTTATCATATGTTGCCATCAATGTCAAAGGGGGAGATTGTTGGAGATTTGATTCTAAATAGTTGATTGATTGTATGTTTGTCATTGATGACAACATATAATACACAGTAGTACTTCTATACATGTACTTATCCATATGATGACATGAAGACTTGTGTGGATAGATACATGTTGTTGACATGTTTATTATGCTATGTTCATACATGCAGACCCAGATATGATGTTTCAGTAAAGATATGTAATTCTGTTATTGATAGTTACAGTTCTAGAGGAATAATAGTTTAAGGCCGATGTATGTAACATGTTTATTGAGTTGTGCCTATCTTCAGGATATGCGTGTGTATATTCATGATGAGTTATGAGTTGTTGATATTATTCTAAAGGTGCCAAACATATTTCAAGAAGATTGCAAAGTGATTTGGTGAAGCCGACTTAGTGAAGTGACACGTCTATTTAGTTTATACTTGCGCGGTTGTAATTATGCTTGCACACTTAATAGAGATGACAAGGATGTTATGAAGAGTTGTCTTACATCTCCCATGATCTCATACTTGGTGTATGTACTTATAGAAGGTCATTTGTGATAAGAAGAGTTGCAAAAGCCAGAGATAAGAAAAGCAGAGCAGAGTGTTAATGCAGCAGAGCTATATTTATCATATGTTGATAATATAGATATGGAAGTTGAAGATTTCAGAATACAGATAATATTTTTATAGTTCTTTACAAGAGGTTAAAGCATCGGTGCACAAAAGGAACTGATCAGACAAGCAGTGTAACAAACAACAGTTCACCTTGTTGATATAGTGTGTATCATATAACCAGAAGGTTGTAGCCTTCACCACTTGGAAAGTGAGTCCTTGGATAGTGAGTTCACCACCCCTAACAGGGTTATTGTAAAAGAATCCTAAAAGGGTCAGACCCTTAACTAGGTCACTATACTACTGCGTTGTAATGAACAACTTCTAACAGGGTTGGAAGATCTTTTAACAGGCATTACTATAATCAGTATAGTTCTTTGTGGGTGCTAATTCCCACTAGGGTTTTTACCATTTGGTTTCCCCATAACCAAATTGATGTGTTGTGTAATGTGTTATCTGAATGTGCATTTACTTTTTATCAATCTAGATTAATCAGTATAAGATAAAGATAAAGTTGCTGATAACTGATTCACCCCCCCTCTCAGTTATCCCTAAAGTATTCTAACAACTAGGTGTTACATTGAAGCGGTGCCTTGGGAAGACCAATTGTCAGAAACCTCTCATTGAGATAATGTACCTTATTGTGGTTACCTACCATCTAAAAACTTTTATTAACTACATTGAAAGTGATTGGTCGGCCTTGCAAACTGGGAATGGGTCACTTAAAGAATACAAAAATGTGGGATCCAGAATTCCAACATCCAAGAACTTGCATTCTGAAAGAATGAATGAACACAACTGATACATGGTTGGTGAGATTATTTGGACTCCAGAGAACTTTATTGTTCCTTTATGATTTTTCCCAAGCCTCCAACACTTGGCCTATGCTTTCTTCATCTACATCTCTGATGCTATCCCAACGACTGCAAACAACCTCCAATGCTTCCTCAACCTCTCTAGCCCAATTCCAGAATTCATCCACCATCTTGATGGTGTCATGCAATTGGATCATTGTCTTGGACAATTTGGATAGCCTGTTTTGGTCAAAATCTCTGGCAGGCAGATACATGGACTCCATTTGCTCATCAAACTTGTTGAGGATGTAGTCATTTGGGGTACATGTTCTAGTGGTGAAAGGATTGACTTGTGATACTCCAGCCACGAATGCTTGAAATAGGCCCAAGGGTAATTGGACAACTATCACCTTCTCTTTGAAGGCCTTAACCAGTTTCTTGCATACCTCAATCCTAAGAAAAAGTCTAGAGTACTGGGTCTAGAGGGAATCATATGATTTGTCTCCCAAAATCCCTGCCTTTGTAGTGACTTCTTCTCCTATGTTGCGGATTTCTTCCAGCCTGGCCTTCTATTTTTCATACTTTACTAAATGTCTCTCCCATATAAGAGCGGAGCCCTTTGCCTTGCTGAGAAGAATGTCAACCTGATAAAGGTCCGGGAGGGACACTGCCAGAAATTGTCTCATGGCTACCACTTTCTCAGTGGCCCACTCATCTACATCTTGTGCCTTCCTTTTCATGATACGTAGGGAATCTACATCACCTTGTGCAAGTGGCAATCCAGAGGAAGGGGTTCCATGGTGGACCTCAGCCAAAGGTTGTGTAAGTTCTACTAGAAGCATGAGGAGATTGGCATTTGTTTCTCTTTCCTCCTTTAACTTCTAGCCTTGCTTGATGTATCTAGCCTCTATTGCCTTTGTGGCTTCTTTCAGTAAGTCCAGCTCACCCTATTTTTCTCTCTTCCCCAATCCCACTTCTATTATGTTATAATATTTGGGCCTTATGGCCATTGCTTCTGCATTTGATTAGGGTATTGTGATAGTCGCAACTGTGCTACCTGTCGGACAAGTCTGGAGAGTATGAACTATCGAGGCTTTCTTGGGATTTTTAGCCTCTACATTCTTGGACATCATTTTGGCCAATGAAAGTGTAGTGCCTGATGTCGCCACCATGACCTTTCTTTTTCTTGATTTGACTAGCCATTGGCACAGCTGGGGTGGCTTCACCGTTAAGACCTATTAATTGGGATTCCTTTTAGAATCTGGCGGTATGTTCCTAGAATGTACATTGTATTTGGGCTCCTTCTCCCTCTCTTTTTCTAGTTCCTTCTCTTATTCTCTAGAATGTTTGATATTTTCTGCCATGCTGGCATCTTCTGTTGTACTATCCAGAACCTTTTCTCCAGTCTCAATATTACCTGTATTCTCAAGGACCTCCTTGTCCCTCCTGGTGTTAGTTGATTCTACATTTTCGTTGTCCAGGGTTTCTTGATCAACCTTCTAATACTTCTCTTGGGCCTTATTAGTCTCATCTATTGGAACATTCTCCTCCACTAGAACATCCTTTGGAGGTGGGTGAGGTCTCTGGCCAAAGTTTAACAAGGTGGCCGTCGTGACTACCTCACCAAATGTGCTCCGGGGCACTTGATCACCTAGAGTAACCAAAGGTGTTTGGAGCATGATGATTGAGGGTACGATTGATCTTATGGGTCTAGGTTCCCTGACTATCAGTTGCTCCTCTATAGGCTGCCTTGGTATGTCTTCAGTCTCCTAGACCATAATCTTCTCCTGTTTAGGTTCCCTTTGTGCCTCCTCCTAGGCTTCCTTTTCTAATGCATCTTCTTTTCCTGGGATTTCCTTTTCTACGAGGGCCTCTTCTTTATCCTGAGTGGAAATATCCTCCACCACATGACCTATACCTTGTTGGAGGTCCATGATCTCCTCTGCCAAGAAAGTGTCGTCGAAATCATCATGCGGGGGTGAGGAGTCCAAAATTTCTTCTAGTTTAGGAGAGTCCAAACTGACATCCACCAGGGGCACATCTGGCATACTGGGGCTGGTGGCTACACTTGGTGTAGGGGTCACCATCTTCTTCTTCTTTCTTATCAGTGAGACCCCGGTATCTAGAATGTTGGTGGACTCCACCTCAGTGAAGGCTTGTCTTCTCATCATTGTAGCCAATGACAGGGATCCTACAAGGTGAGAAGAGGCTATTGGAGCTACAAGGAGGCTAGAAGATACCTGCATGCTTATTTGCTAGCTAGCCAGCCTTACCAACTCCATTTTTTGATGTAGCTGGGCCATTAGAAGGGTGGGTAATTGGGGAGGCACCTTGTCTAGGGTTCCCTCTTTCTCTTTTCCTTTTCTTGTGCTTGGTTCAGTGGTTGCGGAAGATGAAGGTCTGACACCGACTGAAGAGGGAGTGGCCTTTTTGATAGCTAGTTTCTTTTGGGTGCTCTTGGGACATGCTCAGGCAAAATATTGGTGACTTTCCTCTAAAATGGGGTTACATACCCCTTCAATTTTTAGGTCCTCAGGGGTGGCCCATTCCATCAGAGGGAGATCTAATTTTTCAAAACCTTGCCCCTTGTACACTGGGTCCTCCAATGGCCCATCATCTCATAAACCCTTTGTAAAATTCTAGAGGTCAAGTGCTTTCATGAGTCCTTTGCTCATTCATGATTTCTGTTGGGCCTGGAGATCAAAATTGTTTTAGCAATCCTCCCAAAAATCTTCAATGTCTATGTTGTGGGGTGAGGATGCCCAGGGAAGCACTGCAGAAATATTGCCAAGGGGATCGTAGTTCTTCCAGGTGTGGTGGAATTCCACCAACCCCAGGTGCTTCAATTCACTATCTACCTCCCAGGCTGCATGTATAATTCCCGCATGAGAATGGGAACAGGACGTTGATGACCTTCTTTAATGTAAAGAAGGTGTGTAGATCCATCATCTACCGGCAAAACTCTAAAAGAATAATTCTTTCCTCGCAGTACCAGGGAAGAAGGTGGGGCTTCCCATTGAAGCCGATCACCCAAATGTAAGTGGGATGTTGGAATTGATTGAAATAGTGACCATAGGTGCTGACCAAAGTCATCGCTACTTGTGACAGTCGATACCTGTAATTCTATGTAAGTGTTAGAATGTTGTGGTAAATGAACGCAACATTTACCCAACAGAAGTTTGAGAAACTAAGTTCCCATTGCACTTGGGGATAGTGATCCCATGGTGTCATTTGGCCTGGCCCATTTCCAAGCTCTCCAAATGTTCCCAAACCTAGAAAAGCTGGTCTCTTTTGAGCTATTTCCCATAGAACGTATGATGTCATGTTGAACTTGGAATTTTGGACAACACTCTTCAGCTACTTGTCCATGTGATTGGATATGAGGGCCACCCAGTTGAAGGTCTGACTACGAGTGGTGATGTAGTATAGAAAGTAGTCCATCCATGCTGAGAAATCCTGGGCATGGGGAAATTTGAAGATCCTGCATAAAAAGACAATGCTATCCTGAATGGGTTCCTTGAACTCCCCGTGGGGAATTCCCAACTTCATCCTCTTGCAATCCCTCTTTCGGATTTTCAGCCAGTGGCTATTGATATGTTGCTAGGAGATAAGGGTAGCACCTTTGAACCCTTGCAACATCTAGACCTGATTCTGGATAATGGATCCATTGAACTATGGTATCCAGAGCCCTAAGGTGAAAGTGGCTGCATCCAGGGTGATGATTGTTGCTGGGTACTGTAGTGGCTATGGATTCAGAAGTAGGATGGTCTGATTTGGTGCATTGTACAATTTTGCCAATTGGAGTATCAACTTCGGTGATTGCACCAAACAAGGAAAGTTTGCTGCCTTGATGATGTCGGAGGCAACAATCTGAGTGGCCAGATTATCTCCGGTGGCATTCAACCTGTAAATGGCTTGAATCAAGCCTTGCATTTCCACCCAAGGTCCAGGTCCTATGTCCATTATTTCTTAAACTCTAGACTCTATCTTTGATCCCACAAGGGCACCCTCCTTTGGATACTGGGAGGTCAAGGGAAGCTTTGGCAATAACCTCTTGGCCTTGCTTTTAGTGGCCGCTCAAGTGGATGTGGTAGGTAGCTTTGGGCTGGAAGGAGGGGTGATTACTTCAGACATCTTTGATCAGCTTATCCACAACCTGCAAGCATAGAGAACCATTAGAACGTGATATAAATAGAATAATATTAGAACTCTGAGGAAATTGTCACCACCCTTAACCTGCTCAACATATGTTAGCATACACCAAAAAGTCTTGAAATACTTGCAATAAATGTGAATAGGAATTCAGGGGATATTGAACCAAATGACAAGGGGAAACATAGGATAAGGAATTTCCTAACACTAATAGCCCAGATAATCTAGCCATTGTCATGCCAATGTGACGAGTAAGAAACCATATTCGGCTGACGTAGGTTGGCACGTGGTTAGGTGACAGATGACATAAAGGCATTAATGGCGACAAGTGGGTTGACATAGGGTAAAATTAATGCCATATGGGACATGGTTTGAATGCCCACTCATGGGAAATTAGTCCCATCATTAAGGTAATGAGACAGAGGAGAGAGAAAGCAACCATGGCTCAAACCAGTGAGGTGCCAAGTTTAAACTGTGATGACTCTGTCTCAATGAGCTTGGTCTCGTGGGTGAAAACACAAGAAAAAGCATGAGGAACTCACAAAATTAGAAGGATATATAGGATATATACATAAAAATATAGAGGGTCAAAGGCCAAAACATATAAACAAGATATACATCATTTACAACCTTTTACAAATTTATACAACTATACACATATAAACATGAATTAACCTAAGATAATATACATTGTCAAAATTAATCTACAACTGCATAGAGGGTGGACAACCTTCTTGTAGAGCCAACCCACCAATGGGAGGCAAACCAAAAAAATAGAACATGAAATGGAAAACTAGAAAAACAAACGAAGACCAAAGAAAAAAAGGGAACAATAAGGAAAACACAGAAATAACAAGAAACTAGAGAACCTACCTAGAAATTTGAAGAAGTGTAGGGAAAGAGCACACCAAGAGCACTCTCGTAACAAGTTCTACCTCCAAATGACCATGAACAGGTATCTTGAACCAACTGGTAATAACCCACTAAGCACGGAGTAATTCGCAGCTTAATCGCAGTTTAGTCGCCTAAGAATTGCTCTAAATGCACAAGTATTTTTAATCTCGGTAACTATAAAAGTGGTATGTAACTTCTGCTTATACCCCAAGTCAAAGAAAGTTACCTCTTCCTTCATGAATTTTGGAATAGGAAAACCTCTGGACTCCGTGCTTGGGGATTCCATGCGACCATACCTTCTTGCGAGAAGAAGACATCATGGTGGAGAATCCCGGATTCCGGAATCCAGCTCTAGAAAGAACAAAAAACTCAGGGACCGAGTCTTAGAGACACGAAAGACAAAAGAAGATAGGAAACAAACCTCATAGGAGGGAAAGACCAAATAAGAAAACAAAGGAAACAAAGAAGATAAAGAAAATATGGCAAGAGCCAAAAGTGAAAAGAGGAGACCCAACATTTTGCACACAAAATGTAGGGACGGGTATGCAGGGCATAACAGATATCATATTTCGGGGTAATGAATTGTTATGTAAATCCTTTGCTAATGAAATTAGAAAAGAGTTTGAGATGTCTATGTTTGGGGAGATCAAATTATTTCTTAGTCTATAGATTCTTCAACAAGATGTAGGCATATATATCACTCAATCCAAATACATCAAGGAAGTGTTGAAGAAATTCAAGATGGAAGATTCCAAGCCAGTTGGAACACCTATGGAAACCAGATGTAAGATGACAAAAGAAGACAAATCAAATGAGGTGAATCAAACCTTGTATAGATCAATGACTGGCAAACTAATGTATGTTGTTCATACTAGACCAGATATAGCACATGTAGTTGGAATAGTTGCAATATTCTCTGCTTATCCCAAAGAATCACACATGACTGTTGTCAAGAGAAATCCAAGATATCTAAAGAACATTGAGGACTATGGCTTATGGTATAAAAGAGAAGGCAAATTTGAGCTTCAACTCTATACACATGTTGATTAGGCTGGAAACTTAGATGACCAAAAAAGAAAAATTGGAGGAGCATTCTTCATGGGGGACAGACTTGTCACATGGATCAACAAGAAGAAAGGATGCATCTCACAATCTTCTGTAGAAGCATAATATGTGGTTGTTTCTGCAAACTTCTCTAATATTGCATGGATCAAAAAATTACTGGAAGGTATGAATATGAAAATTCTTGAACCAGTGATTATCTATTGTGATAATACCAGTGCAATAGACATTTCTAATAATCCAGTCATGCATGCTAAGAATAAGCATATTGCAATCAAGTATCATTACTTACGAGAACAAGTGAAAGAAAAAGAATTGATAGTAGAATATGTTCAATCAAAGGAATAATTAGCTGACATATTCACAAAGCCATTGCCTAAAGATACATTCAAGTACCTGAGACAAAGGCTAGGGGTCCGACCCTTGTCTATTGGTTTGTAAGCTGACTAGGAGGCTGCATAATCCCACACATAATAAAAATATCATTCATGTTGATTAAATCAAAGAGATGGACATAAAAGCTACATCAGTACACAGCAAGGTACATATCTACACTGAACACCAGAGTCATTGTATTGCTCATGAATAGGGAAATTCAAGGAGTATATTATAAAAAGGTGAAAGGATATAACTTTGGCATAATAAAAGTTTACTTTGTCATTGTTGTCAAAGGGAGAGAGATTCGAAGGAAGATATTATCATTATCCAAAGAGAGAAAACATCTAGAATATCCAAAGGGAGAGATTACATATGAAATATCCATCATGACTATCATAAGGGAGAGAATATAAAAGATGTAACCTGTAAGGGAGAGAAGATATTCAAAAGGAGAGACAACATCAAAGAGAATCAGAAGCCACTACATCTATCCAGTGAAGGGATTGAAGGTTGAAGAAGGAACTCTGCAAGAAATAAATCTAAGCCATATGAGCTTATCGAGAGCCAAACATTTGTATTAGTTATAGAACAAAAGACATGAGAGAGATTGATGAACTAAAACTATTATATTTCATATTGTATTAGTAATAATATAGTGTGATAATATAGCGTGTTTCCATCAATGCCAAAGGGAGAGATTGAACTATAACTGATTGAATTTTTGAAGATGTTAAGTTGATGATCATCAAGCCACCAAAAGTTAATACAAGACATTAAATCAGTTAATGGATTGTATTGTCGTTGATGTCAACTTGATATAATATGATTGGTTATATTCAAAGTGTCAAAGACTTCCGAGAATTAGAAAGATAAAGATTATGCTATCAGTAATGCATAAAATATCGACATTCACTAAGTAACTAAAAACACCGACAGATAGTGCACCCTGACGGATAGAGAAACCCAAAAGTAAAGTCACAGTATTTCCCAAGAAAGAAACCCAACAAGAATTACCAACGAGCAGAATCACAAGAATTACTAATGAGAAGAACTTCACAGTGATGCCCGACGGACAAACAACCCCGACTGAGATTCCCAAGGAGAAATGAAGTGTTGACTGAAGCTAACAAAGAGTTAAACAATGAAAATAAATGAAGTTTAGAAATGACAAAAGACTTAGCTGGAAAGAGCTAAAGAAGGAGTTAACTGGTTGTTAATATTGTTTTCATCGACAAGTTAAAGCTAGAGATAAGTGAAATATTTAAATATATTTTATTACAGTTGTCATGGATAAATCTACATGATAAAATTGAAGTAAATCTTTAAAGAAATATTGGCTAAAATTGTGGATCATGAAAAGAAGAAGAAAGTCAAGAACTGAGAAACGGTGATATCATGTCTATAAAGAGACAAGCTAATTCATTGTGAATTAGGGGTGAATAGAGAAGAAGGATGCTGAAGAGAAACTGATGAAGGAAGACTTCAATCAAACTTGATCAATCAAGCTAAAGAACAAAGATAATTTTGTGGACACCAAGCTAGAGAGAAATACAACATCACTGAGTAGAAAGAAGTGGAGCAAAGGTATTGAAAATATACATTGATCAAAAAGGTATTATGAGCTTACAATAAAATCTAAAAATCTATAAAGTATAGTTGTATATGTGAATAGATCATTTACTGTTTCAGTTTAACCATTGATTCATAAAGTCTCTTGACTGAGCCAGACTTAACAATCCTTTCTATATTGAGATACATCTCAAGGAGTATCAAAAATTTTGGTCATGAAGATAGCATGAGATGCCAGATACCATTTGACAAACTACACTGGGTTTGGTCATAAAAGGTAGCATAGAGATTCTCGATATCAAGTGACAAACTATTCTATTTGAATCCTCTAACAAGGTCACACCTAAAAGTGTGTTTGTAACCTTTAATAGGGTTGGGTCTTCACTGAGATCACTTTAGAAGTGAAAATTTTGGATTACCGGTCCCAAGTGGTTTTTCCCTTAATAGGATTTTCATGTTAAAAATCCATGTGTTATTGTGTTTATGAGTCATTACTTTAGTGTTTTTCATTACACATAACTAATCTAGATTCATTGGTATACAATAAGTTATTTACTGCATTTCAGTAAGTAAAAGAATGCTAATTGGGAAATAGAAAGAATAAGGTTTAACAGTGAACTGCGATCAGTTGTTACTTGTTGAGATTATTGCAAGGCATTCATGTGTAGGACTGAAGATAAATAGAGGCTTAATATTGTGGTACTAAGTTTTTGTGCTAAGTAATTGGAATATTTTTAAGGCCACTGATTCACCCCCCCACCCTCTTAGTTATTCTAACATCACCAATTCCTATAGGTGTAGGTGTAGTTGTTTTAGAAAGTGGAGTCTTTTTAGGAATATAAGCCATTAATATCTGATCGAATGCTTTTTGAGTCTCCTCTATGACTTCTTCATACTTTCTTCCCATAATTTTCATGAATCTAGCCTTAGTCCTTAGTAGTGGTTTTAGTGCATTAAGTATTCTTTATCTTTCTTTTATAGATACTACTAGTAGCATATCATCAATAGTTTGATTCCTAATAGCATCATCTTCAATGTGTGCAAGTTGCTAGTCTACCATAAAGTTCCTCATATACACTTCCCTCTAATTCTAGTAGGTTCTTCTTGAAAATAAGCAAGTAATTTACCATAATATCTTCAATCTTAAGTTTATCTGATTTCTCATACTTGTCATAGTACTTGTTCACAGAAACAAGCTTACCTTGCTCAATAGCTCTCTTTTCAATCATTTTCAAGTTTGGCTTCCATACTTGTCTTTCACTAGTGGTCTATTTTTTTGTTTTCTTCTCTTCTCCTTTAGTCCTCTATTCCTTAGGAGGTGAATCAGGTTTGGTAATCTAGTGCTTCTCCAAGGTACAATCTTAACTGCCTCTTCTTGTGATGTCTTCAGTGGTGGTGAAGTGGTGGTAACATCAATAATAGTAGAAGGTGGACTAGTTACCTATTCAATCTCTGGAGGTGGAAGGGCTATAGTAGCAGTACTTTCCAATCTAGAAGATCGCTCTACTATCTTCTTCTTCACTTATCTCAATTATTCTTTAGTCAAACCTACCTTTGTTCAACATTCATCAAAAACAATTTCAACTTTCCTTTTCCTCATGCCTTTGGTTTTCTCTTCTCTGACTTTTGCTGACTTTTCCTTATAGGTTCCCCATCTCTCCTCAGATGAATCTATCTCAGATACCAAAACAGGTTCAATCTGCATAATTAGGACCTCGGAACTAACTTCATAGCCCATAGGGTAATACCATTTCACCCTAGGTAGAACTGCCTCAAAACATAAATAGTCCATCTCAACCATTAAAAAAATTGTATCCTTATATTTTTCAACTAGTTCTTCAGGAATTCTGATTCTTTCCTTCATTTGTCTCTGAATAGTCTTGATCATCCCAAATAGTTATCCATCAACCCATGTGCTATTTTGTCTTTGGTAGCTCTCAAAAATCTAAATTCCAGTAGGTATCCCTTTTCTCCAACCACTTGGGTGCATGCCAGGAAACTTGTGCTCAATGTGGATATACATATGCATTATGAGTGAGCCAAATTGAAAGGTTTTATACTTTTCCTTCTTGATTAGTTTTACATTCTCCAAAAATTGTTGTGCTAGAACCTCACATAGGTTATAAGTATTATTTTATTTCCCCATTCTATAGTCCATCATGATAACACCTGTAGATACTGAGGTAGTTCTACTGTTGTAGTAGAATTTGTAACCAAGTATCATCGCAATCAATCAGACATCCTGTAAGAATATATCATTAATTATCATGGCTCATCTATCCCATTTTGAATGTGTTAGGGTTTCTACATGTTTCTTTATGTTATTATCAGACACTAGGATAGTTCCAATGTTTTCCAATCTAATAATCTCATGAATCAATTGACTACATATCTTTATAGGTTGCTCTCCTACCCAGATGAACTGATCATGAACTCTACTGAGTAATATTTTAAACTATTCCTCTTTGCTAAATTTGTATAAATCAAATATCTTCATGATGCTCAGGTTTTTAATGTGTTTAAATTCATCCCTCATTTTTCCATTATTAGTCATGTACTCCATTTTAGTATAAATTTCATCAACACCTATTATATCATACTTGCAATGAATGTATGCCCTAGTATCTTCTACATGCAAAATGCCATACGGTGTCTGGGAAAATGCTCCTTAAGGTTTTTCTTCATATGACTTGAAAGGATGTTTCTTAAACTTGTATCTAGGTATATCTACAACATCATATATCAAAGGTCCATCCATAGCTTCTGTAGATGTCAATAATGTAAATACCTTTTACACGCTAAATTCTCAGTTTTTGCTTCGATCGATCACACAAAGTAATTGCTATATAGTCTGAATCTCTCTTCTCTCTGATCTCCTTGGGTAACTTCTCATCAAATGGTAAGGAAGTAGATAACCATTAGGTGATTTATACATCATTAAGTGTTAAAAAATCACATTACCCAATATTGTCCAATTAGTCATAAATCTCACGATCATAAAATATGCATCGTTCAATGTTGCGCTCTTAGATATAAGTTCCATGATTTTGGCCAATATTATACCTAAGATCTCTAGAGCTTAATCCACATAATCAGGGGCTAGATATATTTTTTTTTGTTCATCCAATTCTCCCTCTAAGGCCATGCTCGAACAATAAGGTTGATTTTGCTTTTCTAGCATCGGGCAAAGATCCGGTAGCATCCACTGTCTCTTCCTGAACCAATACATCATTAGACTCTTTGACTCTCCATATTTTACCACTTATGTTATCTTCTGCTTTCCTAAAACAATTGTCAAAATCACTCTTATATTCTACCATAATCTTACTAGTATTATTTTCATTCCTCTTTGTATCCATAGGAGGTGGTGATCTTCTATTATTTAATCCATTATACCTGCAAAACTTTTCTATATGACCTAGATTATGACATTTGTAGCATATAGGAGGTTTACTGTACTGATTAACTTGCAATTTACAATTCCTTGCAATTTTTCCAAGGTTATTGCATTTGTAACATGTGATCTTGGCTACTAATTCTTCTCTATTGTTGTCTTGTATGTATCTAGTTTGATCAGGTTTCATGCATTATGTCTTCTTGTGCCCATATGCATTGCAATTAAAACAATAACCAGAAAAAGTTCTGAAATGGGTATTACCTTTTCAATCTCTCTTCATGTGTCCAAAATTGTTGCATCCAAAACATCTACCTCATAAAGGTCTGATCTGTTCTTTAGGTTCTTCAAGAATAGGTTTTTATGCATCAATCTTAGCATCAAATTTTTCTTCCTAATTCTTAGAACATTCAACTTCATTGAAGCCAATTCCAGTCATATCACCTTTAGGTTTTTTTCTATCTCTTTGTTCATCAATCAAGTCACTACTCATGTGAGGTTTCTCAACGTGTTTCTTTGTCTCAACAAGTTCACCTTTTATGGTCTGATTATATTTCTCCAATTCTAGATACTTGTTCTTGTAATGGTCAAGGTCAATATTCATTTATTCCATTAGAGTATTAGCATCTTTCAAATATTCTTCATTCTTGTTCTTAGCATTCTTTTCTTGTTGAATCTCTTTATCCATCATTTCATTTTAAAGCTTCAAGGCATCATTCTCTTGTTCAAGTTGCTTTATCTAATCTGAATTATCATTGTCGAAATCTTCTTTTATCTGAACCATAAGCTCTCATCTCTAATTTATGGAAAGTTCAAGCTGATCCTTAAGTTTATTTATGAATCCATCAACTCTTCTTAATTTGAATCTCAAGTCACCATTTTTTTCTTTTTCTTTATCAAGGTCTTCAAGTGTTGCTTCAAAGTTCTCTTGTAAATTTTATGAATCCATTTTGATCTCCCTCAAGTTGTTAGACTTCCTCTCCAAGGACCAATAGCTCTTATACCAATTGTTAGGATTAAGTAATACTAAGAGGGGGTGAATCAGTATTACAGAACTTAAAATAAAACTTAAACCAATTCCAAATTAACCATAAGCATAATAAAATCAAAGGAACATAAACAAATAATACAAAACTCATAACACCATTATTTTTTGTCGAGGAAACCCTGGCCAAGGGAAAACACCGGTGGGGATGGTACCCACAAGCATACACTAAAGTATAATGTCCCTGTAAGGAGACCTAGCCCTGTTAGGAGATGAATATTACATAGTGCAATTCCTTTTTAGATGACTAACAACCTTGTTAAAGGTATACAACACCATGATAGGGGCCAATTGAGCTTACAACTCTTACAACAAAACTTATGTTACAAAGTGTACTTCAATAATGAACAAAAACAAGATTATTCAATGCTTAGATAGTTCCAGTCATAGTTATTAAATGATCTTTTTAATAATATACTCTACCATTCACACATAATCATATACATTCTCTCATCAATCTTTCTATCATATATTCAGTTTTAAAAAGTCTTCATATATATCTTTCTCAACGTCAAGTCGATTCTCTTAACAATATCACATAGTCAGCTCTCAATACAAAATAAATAATGTAAAGAGAAAATACAAAGATGGTTGTCTTACATAACCAAAATATATATTATTCAAAACTATAATCCAACTTATCTTGTTAGGAGTCCACACTATACTCCTTAAATCATCGTTGTTATTCAATTGCTCTGTTACGCTATCCTGCTATATGTGCTTGTCTGTAAATCTCTCTAACTCACTGTAATCAACTCCAAAACTAAATTGATCTTAGGTGGAGGTCATACATACCCCATAGTATCTTCCACTAATCTCACAATTAATAATTCATTATACTCAATCTTCGAAAGCCAGAACAATATTGTCATACTCTATTTTTCTTCTTCTGTACTTAGTCATTTTGAACATTGTATCTCCAAAACATAACTTCATTTCAAGTGATAAAGATACCAAATATGTTGGCATAAATGAAAACCCATAAGTGTCTCAAATCATACAAAATTCATCAATTTCCAACATTTATGGCATGTACTACTGCATGTTGAGGATCCATTGTATATGATTTTATGTAATAAAGGAAGGTTTGATGTCTCATATCTCTCTGTTGTTTCTTGTGGTTTCTTTCTATTTCCATTGTGTAACTCATGCTGTGAGGATTGGAAAGAAATCTTTGAGTTTCCTCCATCCTTGACTGCATCAAAATCATATACAAATACCCTCTACCCTAACCCTATATCCCATTTTAATGTTGGGAAATATGTTTAACCAGCTTTTAGAGGAAAACTAGGAATCTTAGGCATATTTATAATTTATTTACCTTCAAAAGGAGAATGATCCACTTGGCTCAAGGATTCTTGGGCACAAGGTGGAAGTTTTACTTTGTGAGAAGTTGAAAGATGAATCTATAATTGTGTAAAGAGAAGGAATGGTCTAGGAAAAAATATGGTGAAAATATGCCTTTTGGCATGCATAGAAAAAAATAGGAAACTAATAAACTAATTATAGTAAAATATCTAGAATGTACAAACACAAATTGACCTATGATCCAAAATTTTGAGGGAAATGAGGGGTACCATGGTTCCTTGGGTGAATTATTCCTAGAAGTGTGTTGCAGTGTGACTTTCTCCTTGTTGTTTCTAACAAAATGATTAACATTATAGAGATCTCCTAATGCTCAGTATGTACCTTTTTTTATGCATCTACCACCTTTTCGTGCACATATTAAAGAGAGAAAATATTGAGTAGAAAGAGGTTTTCCTAGGTCAAACCTCCTAGTTTTGGAATTAACCATGAAATTAAAATATAACTAAAAGAATGATGATATGTATCAGATGCTGATATGAGAATTAAGATGTCTTTGATGGTATGTGGCAATTAATCATGCTAATAATTTATGTTCATATTGTATCCTTTCTATTTACCTAATAAACACATGTACAGTGCCTTCAAGTTCCCCGGGTGGTAGTAGTGTAGAGGAAGCATGGAAAGGAAGAAAGGTAAATTAGTCATTTTTTAATTTTTTGGCAGTGAAGCATTTTTCCAAATGAATCAAAGCTTGAGGAAAAATCTAAGAAGTGTAGTTAAATTAGATATAGAGTTAATAATTTTGGCTATTGTTTATGGAGATTTTAGAATAAAAAAATCATTTTGAGTGGAGATGTCATTTTCAATGAACATTTCATGTACAAGGATCACATACATGGAAAGAAGCAAGAAAATGAACACACACAAAACACAATGCATTATGAAATCCCAGAAAGTGGTACCAATAGTGATAGAAACTATTGAAAAACAAAAACTACAAAAGGTCCCTCAAAATATCGTAAGAAGATCTTCCAAGATAAGTAGACCTATTGAGCAATATTATCCTTCGTTACTTATGTATTATTGATTTATTCAGGCACTAGTACATTTAACCCCTATTTTCAACCTAAATTTTCGACAAGGCATTATATTTAGTTGTCTTGGTCAGATTATAGAAAAAAAAATTATTTTTTTAAAGTAATGCACATGTTCGTCGAACTTTTGGCAAACATGGTGTTCGTTAAAAGTTCGATGAACACGGGCATTACTTTTTAAAAAAAAAAGATATCATTTCATTATGTTTCCTTACACATTTCAGAGACCACAGAGGGCAGAAGAAGCGAGGGCACAGGTAAGATCTATATCACCCACTCCAAGATCTTGGCCTTCGACTCCATTTATGAGAATTGTTAGTCCCTGTCATCTAAGGTGTCGAATTACGTTTTTAGGTGTCTGTTTTGCAATACATTCTGCTTCATAAACTATGAAAAATGAAAAACATTCCCACTATTCTATGGTCATTTCATTATTGCCTATTAAAATGAATTTTTAGATTGAAAATTACTGTATTCTCATTGGCACAACTCCTTTTTCTCAGCAATACACAGCGATGTGATAATGGACATTGAAGTCCTCTGCTGTTGACTCAAACCACTTGGGCTCTAGTATTGTACCATTGCCTTTATCTTCTCAACTGTAGATGCTCACCCCTCTCTGCTACCACAACACTCACAGGTATGCATTTTTGTTCCATTTTTTTAGTTTTGATTATTTTTAGTTTTTTTCTGTATTCTTGCCCTAGTCGTACATCCATTTCCTTTTTGGAAAGTGGGTTTTTCTGATAGAGTTTATTGATAGGGCTTTTCTATTGTAGAACCAACAAGCCATCTCCTCTTTGGGTCTATGTTGGGATTTCAAGTGTTCTATGATTTCATTTAATTCTTCATTGGGGTTGCACATCCATTTCATTCCATCCTTGCAAGTCTGGTAGGAGGTCTTACCCTGCCATTGACTTTTGCATACCCATGTTTTATGTGGATTTCTATCAACAAAAATACACTTTTATCTATTACTTGAACTGGGGTCTTGGCATACTTGGGATTGTTTTTAGCCTGGCATTTTTAGTTGGAGGAGTGTGGACAATGGTTGACAAGGGTTTAAAGCTCATGTTTTTCAAGCCAACTTAGCTAATCTCTACAATGTTTAATATCAATATCCTAATAGGTGCTTTATAGATGAGTGTGTTTATGTTCTTTGTTTCTTAGGCTCCTTAAAACACATAAAATACATAGCCAAAACAACCCACAATCTAGTTATCATTGATTCTTACTATATATATAATCATGGTGGTATTAACAGATAATTGTTAGTTGTATAAATAAGCCCATTGTTTTTAAGATAACATGCTAACTTACCATGCCTCTTTGAATATCGTCAATAGGATGATCTGATATTTTTTAGGATGTAGATTACATACGAACTTACCATGCCTCTTTGAATATCACATCTAACCCTTTTTGTTTTGCCTATGTGGAATCATCCTTTCTTAGGATTGCATCTCCATCATTTTTATTTCTATTTTACTCATTTTGATTCCCATTTCCTAGTGCCTTGGGATAAAATTATCAAATGATTACTTTTTTGTATTTCTTTGGTATCCTTGTCATGTCATGTCCCAGTCTTAGTTCATGTCATGGATAAAATTGAAGTCTCAATGTACATATTTCTCTAAGTGCTTACATAATTATTTTCCTTCCTACATAGGATTGTACTTAGAGACCTATTTAGGAATACCAAAAAGCAGATTTGTGCTTCACTTTTTAATGTTTTTAAGGATCTCAAAGTTTCATGTTTTATATTCCAAATTTGATTGTAGGCTATAGAGATTGGAGCTCATCCTTCTAAACTACATAGATTCAAGGTCGCAAGAAATAATATTAAGTAATAAAATCATGGTTTACCGGAGTACAGAGAATAAATAGTGTACAGCCTAGAGCTCAACTGACCTCTTGTTGATGAATATTATATTAAACATGACCACATTATAAATGATCCGGTGGATATTTTCAGTGAACATTGAAGTGTCTCTGAATCTCCAAATTTCTACACCATCAAAAAGATCTCGGCGTCCTGATTCCAATGCAACTTGAACGGAGTGAAAAGGAGTCCGTTTGTGCAAGTTATGGCCAGTCAAAATTGGGTCAAACTGGGATCAGGGGGCGTCTAGAAGGTGAAAAATTCATCATCACCAAATTGGTCAAAGTCAGCATCATTACGAAGGTCTTGTTGAGACGATTCTGACGATATGCTGTTTGTCAAAATCGGAGTTCGGAGGCGGAAGTTATGACTGGTCAAAGTTTGGTTGACCAAGTGGACCTTGTTGACCGATGACATCAGCATGTTAATGTGCAAAAAAATGACGTGGCATCCTCCTCCAATCAGTATGGGACACGTGGCATCTGTCGTGATGTAGGAGGACACGTCATCATCTGAGTCAGCCTCCACGTCGTCATCCAATGGCATCTCAGTCAGCAATATGCACGATTTATTTTCCGCCACATGGCACCCTCCTGGTGCGACATGTGGCCTCCTCCTTCACCCCTCGGGCGGACGAGTCGGTTTTTAGTTTAAAATAAAATGTTGTTGGGGAGATTTGAACCCCCAACCTTCTAACCCCGAAAACTCCGCCGAGCTGTTGCACCATAATAGCGGGCCGATGATTTTGGTATTTGTAATTTGGCAAACAGCAGTTAAAGAGCCAGCGGCGGGGGTTGAACTCCCAACCACCGATGACCCAAAATTAGACCTTGCCGTTGCACTATTAATAGCGGCTCAGTTTATATTTAACTGTTAACAAACCCGCCATCTTAAGAAAATTGGTTAAAAAGGTGTTAACATTAACCCCACATTTGAATATGGGCAAATCCTCTAAATAAGTAAAGGAGGTATTTTCGAAATGTAATTAGTTCAAGGCACCATTTTTATACTTTTTTGTTATAGCCTTATTTTGGCTAATATTATGTATAAAAGGAGGGGAATTTAGAAGAGATGGACAATTAGCCTTGGAAAAGTTGGAATTAGACTTTGGGGAAGTTTTTCAAAGGAATAGGGAGATTTTTCTAGGAGATTTTTGGAGCCATTTTC
>MU227015.1:1376663-1417586 GCA_018584345.1 Thuja plicata
ATTCTCTATTTTTCTATATGCATGGTATGTGGTTGCAATATCTTAGTTAAAGTAGTTAACGAATCTGAAATTGAAAGGGTTTAAAAGAATTTGCACAATACTTTCCTATAGAGATTAGCATAGGAAGCTGTTTCCGCACCTGAGTTTCCTTACATGGCCTACTCATTTGAATACCAATGTATCACTCTTTAAGCTGGTCTAATACCATTTAATTATTGTAACTTTGGAGATATAAAATTAATTTTTAGCTGCACTTGTAGGTCATGTAGAAGGCTCCAAAACATCATTTCTTCAAAACATTGATTTTTCTCCAGAATTTCATTGATAAAAACTAGTTGTTATACATCATAGTGTATGTTGTCCTTTTCTTATCCTACTACCCTACTGTGATCCTAACTGAAATGACATGTTTTCCTTACATTGTGTAGCAAACTGATCTGTCTCCATGTTTTAGTTGTGATCATTGCCTTCCATTATATGATGTGATTTTTCCATGATTGCTCTATCTTAACTTGCTATCTTGGAAATTCTCTTGGTCAACATTTGATTATTGTATCTTCAATTTAAATGGTGACATTGTATTTTTTTTTATCATTTAGACAATAAGCATTCCTTTTGTCCTTAGCTTACATGATAAGGCTATTTGACATACTTTCAACACCTCTAGTATCACTCTTCATAGTAGATAATGAATTTAGTTCTAGACTCTTGCATAGATACCTATCATAGAATTTAGTTCTAGTATGGTGGAAGGCATCAAAGTCAAAAGTACTACTTCAGTGGGCAACAATCAAATGTGTAAATAGTCAAAATTTTATGAAGTAATACATAAAATTAAAGATTCAAGTCAATCTTCCTCCCACTTGAATGTAATAAAGTTTTTTTACATAGTTGTGGTGTTTATAATGTTGCTAGGGGTATGCAATATTTTGGCTATCCATGAATATCTGCAATCCCTGGATAGATTAAGATAAATAGTGGAGTTGAGGTGGGCTCTACGACAAGCTCAAGCCAGAGAGTATGTGTTGCTGGCAAGAAAATTGATGCCATATGTATACATGAAGGACCTTGGCATCTTCCTAGCAGATCAAAGCAACAACTATGGGGCTCATTACTTCTTATGTAGGACATAGTATTTGCAAGAGTTGATAAGTAAGATTGATAGTGAAATTTAGGGTCTTAGAGTTTTTGAATATTTTTCAATGTTGGGAAAGTAGTAATAGCCTCTTTCCATTTTGCATCTCATCATTACATAAATATTGCTTTCTAGAAAGGTTATTTTTTTTGTGATTCAAATGTCTTTGTTGATCTTTACTCTCTTCTGCCGATTGACACTCATTTAGTGGGACCAGGTACAAGTACACATCTATTTCCAAGTGAGCCTAGTAGAAAAGATGAAATCTATTCTGGTCTTTTATGTTTATACATCAATTGTTATTGTGATTACACACAATTGATAGAAGTTTGAATTTCTAAGGTCATCATTTATACTTTTTGAAACTTTGTGAGACATTAAAAAAAATAGAAACACGCATGTGTGTTTATACTTAAATCTATGTTTAATGATTGAACACAATTGATAGAATTTTGAATTTCTAACATCGTCGTTTATACTTATTTGAAATTTTGCAAGACATTTGGAAAAAAAAGAAACATGCATGTGTCTTTATAGTTGAATCAATGTTATGATTGCACACAATTGGTAGAACTTTGAATTTCTAAGGTAATCATATATACATTTTTTAATGTTTTCAAGATATTTGAAAAAAGTAACATGCATGTGTTTATAATTAAATCAACGTTATGATTGCACACAATTGATAGAAGTTTGAATTTCTAGGGTCATCATTTATGTTATGTTTAATGTTTTTGAGATGTTTTTAGAAACAAAGAATCATCCATGTGTGTGTTCATTAATTCTTTCTGATTGCTTGGCCACAAATAGACACACTATATTCACTTTGAACTTATCTTTAGTATGCATACACCTAACAATAATAGGGAGCCAATAAATACCTTGGAGTCTTCCTAGAAGTTTAAGGGCTATGAAACTCATTAACACTTCTGCATAACAAAGAATGTGCAAGAAAGAGTTGATGCAAACTAGTAAGTATCCATGAAGCCAAACACATCAAGATTGATAGAGAATTTTAGATTTTTTGAAATTTTGAGTTGGGTAAGCAGTTTCATATTTTGCATCCCAACATATTGTGTAAATGTATCTTTCTTTGAGAGGTTAACAGCTTTGTGACAAGGATTCTCTTGCATAGATACTTATCAAAACTACTGTATTGTGTTTGTTATAATCCAAAATGTTGTGTAAGAAGGCATTTTATCTATTGTTATCCCACCTACCATCACATTGTTGATCCATTTAGACATGCACATGAAATAGATACAATAATACAAGTTGGATTGGTAACATTCTTGTACTTGCCTATTTTTCTATTCCCAAGTTTTATGTTCATCATCCAGACTCACTTTCATGTAAGGTTTTAATCATTTCAAAAATCAAATGATACAGACCAGAGATTTTTATAACACCTCTTTACCAATTTTGTTGCATCTCATCTACTTAATCAAGACTCAGTTACTAGTTTGAGAACAAGTCAGCTTATAAAGAAAAGCTCAAATGCTTGCCCTGCTCCATTATTCTCAAAGAAGGGGTACCTAAAATATTTATAAAAATTGGCCTAGAAATTTTTTCAATGTCCTCAAACATGATTGAAATGGCTTTGCTTTCTCAAGAAAATATAATAAGATAAAAACAAAGTCGTGAGCTTTTCAGCAAATGATCTCAATAAAAACCAAATTGAAAACATAAAACACTGGCCATATGGATCTTAAGGTTCTAACCTCTACGCATATTGTCCTCTTTCTGATCCTTTGTAGCACAAAAATGCTTCTAGAACATTATGAGTTGTCAATCATACTTTGGACTTTCTCAAATAATAAAAATCTCCAACATCTATTCTTCCTTGCAGCAAGCTACCCACAGTTCCTATCTGTGGCTCAGCTTGATCTATACTGATTCAAAAAGTACTATGTCTAATAATGTGGATAACATCATTGAAGGCTGGTTTCACATGAACTGAAGCAGGAGCTTTTACATATAATATTCCAAAACAACACTAAAATCTTGCATCCAAAGGTCTTGTTTTGACTATACTTTTGTGTTGGTACTTCACTATCAGTGGTTGGTTAGAAGCAATAAATTCATGAAAAATTGTTGATCAAGAAATTCTACATATTTTTGGTTCATCAATTTCTTGTTCCAGCTAGAAGATAATGAATCTTTTGGAAACTTATTCACACCTATTTCTTACCCTGGTGTTGGTGCCTCAACTTACAAGTCATTTTCAGGTGCAATATTTATTGATATAGCATCAATGGATTTGTTCAATGTAGATACGTTGGACATATTTTGAAACTTTTTTAGAATTTCACATAGATACGTTGGACATACTTTGATAAACTCATGAACTTATTGTTGTTTATGACTTCATTATGATTTTATATATCTTGGATGGTTTTTTGTAAATTTTATCCTTGTTCCTTTTAGAAATGTATGGCTTAACTATGCACGTGCATAATTGTAGATGAGGATCAGTAATAGGGTGCCAGGGATTGCTTAGATTCAACAAGAGCATATTGGATTCAACCCCATCTTTTCCTTCCTTGCAGGTTCTAGATCATACAGAAGCATACTAGATTCAACCCTAGAGAATAAGTGGTACAGAAGGTTGCTTTACATCGATTTGGTATAGAAATTGAGTGTTATACCCAAACCATGCAAAGCAACTTTTGCACCCTCTATTCTAGTGAAGAGAGAAATGCCATTGGTCCCCTTTGGATAAAGAGGCTTGATACCACTTCTACCATCCTTTAAAAGACTGGTTTTAAAGTTAAACATGAACTACGATGTCTCTGTGAGTTACGTAGGCAAGGCCATCTATGATGAGCCCCCGAGGCATTAGGTCTGGCCCTTAGGTCTTGTACTTTTGAGTTCTTCCTATATCTTGCCACCCCTTACCAATATTTTACATAGTTTGCATCTCTTTATGAAAGTAATTTAAATACCTTATGAAATATAGTTGTTGGTAGTTATCTCTTCTATAAACACAACACATTCCATATGGTGTTAGAAGGTGCAGATGGGAAGAAATTCAATGGTACAATTATGGTCTCTTATTCCCTTGGTAATACTTTTCAGGTAGAAATGGTAGGATACCGTCTATCTTTCTTGAAGACTTTTTATCAAAAGGGGATCAATGTCCTCTATCTTCAATCGAATAAGGGGTGCAGAAGGTTTCTTTGTATCGATTTGGTATAGAAATTGGTTGCTATACCCAAACCATGAAAAAAAACTTTTTCACCCTCTATTCTAGTGAAGAGAGAAATGCCATTGGTACCCTTTGGATAAAGAGGCTTGATACCACTTCTACCATCTTTTAAAAGACTAGTTTCAAAGTTAAATGTGAACTATGATGTCTCTATGAGTTATGTAGGAAAGACCATCTATGATGAGCCCCCAAGGCATTAGGTTTGGCCCTTAGGTCTTGTACTTTTGAGTTCTTCCTTGATCTTGCCACCCCTTACCAATATTTTACATAGTTTGCATCTCTTTACGAAACTAGTTTTAAATACCTTATGAAATATAGTTGTTGGTAGGTATCTCTTCTATAAACACAACACATTCCATATGGTGTTAGAAGGCCCCGATGGGTAGACATATAATGGTACAATTGTGGTCTCTTTTTTCCCTTGGTAATGATTTTCAGGTAGAAATAGTAGGCTACCATCTATCTTTCTTGAAGACTCTTTATCAAAAGGGGATCAATGTCCTCTATCTTCAATCAAATAAGAGATACAAAAGGTTGCGCTACATCAATTTGGTATATAAATTGAGTGCTATACCGAAATGATGCAGGGAAACTTCTGCACCCTCTATTCTAGTGAAGAGAGAAATGCCATTGGTACCCTTTGGATAAAGATGCTTGATACCACTTCTACCATCCTTTAAAAGACTACTTTTAAAGTTAAAACTAAACTATGATGTCTCTATGAGTTACATAGGCAAGTCCATCTATGATGAGCCCCCGAGGCATTAGGTCTAGCCCTTAGGTCTTTTACTTTTAAGTTCTTCCTTGATCTTGCCACCCCTTACCAATATTTTACATAGTTTGCATCTCTTTATGAAACTAGATTTAAATACCTTATGAAAAATAGTTGTTGGTAGTTATCTCTTCTATAAAAACAACACATTCCATATGGTATTAGAAGGCCTAGATGGGAAGAAATACAATGGTACAATTGTGGTCTCTTATTCCCTTGGTAATGCTTTTCATGTATAAATGGTAGGATACCATCTATCTTTTTTGAAGACTCTTTATCAAAAGGGGGTCAATATCCTCTATATTCACTTGAATAAGGGGTGTAGAAGGTTTCCCTACATCAATTTGGTATAGAAATTGAGTGCTATACCCAAATGATGCAGGGCAACTTCTGCACCCTCTATTCCAGTGAAGAGAGAAATTCCATTCATACCCTTTGGATAAAGAGGCTTGATACCACTTCTACCATCCTTTAAAAGAATGGTATTAAAGTTAAACCTGAAATATGATGTCTCTATGAGTTACATTCTCTATGAGTTACATAGGCAAGGCCATCTATGATGAGCCCCTGAGGCATTATTTATGGCCCTTAGGTCTTGTACTTTTGAGTTCTTCCTTCATCTTGCCACCCCTTACCAATATTTTACATAGTTTGCATCTCTTTACAAAACTAGATTTAAATACATTATGAAATATTATTGTTGGTATTTATCTCTTCTGTAAAAACAACACATTCCATATGGTGTTAGAAGCCCCAGATGGGAAAAAATACAATGGTACAAGAACTTGGCCCAAGAACTCACTATCATGACCTCTTCCAAAGAATTTGGCCCAAGAACTCACTATCATGAAGGATTCATGTTTTGATAAACTATCACAAGCTTCTTAGCATACAAAAGTAGTCTTTCTCAATAGTCATCAGTTCTACAAATATTTTATAGATTTGGATTCTGCCATGAAATCAATGACAAAAGAGAAAATATTTTCATTATTTGAACACATTGACAAGCGGACAAGACACTCAACATCAATAGATATCTTGAGTACGCAAAAGGTAAAATGAACCAATCACTACATTCATATTTGCACAAGTACTGAGATATAATAAAATAGTTCTATCATATGGGCAAGCAAAATCCATCAGTACCAACACCAAACTCCATGACTAATTCCATGCACCAGTACAAAATGGGAAATAGGTTTCGTTGCCATTGGAAATCTTATATTTTCAAGTGAAATAATTTATTTTTTTAAAAAATATAATCTCTTTTTTGACCTACGTGACAGTGACAGTCAACGAGAATCTTATACAAATGATGAATGCATCGACAAACCATCGTCAATGTTTTGACACCCTTTCGTCAATCGATTCATCGTTTGTATATGATTCTCGTCGTAGAGTAGTCACAAAAGTGACATACTATAGAAAGGGATCAGGGTGAAAAGTGCACACAAAATCCCTATTACAACCCTCATTTTTTGACCTTCAGGTCGTCGGTCTTACAATGGATATACCAAATGTAAGAAGTTGCGATGAAAAAACTCCTATGACAATAGTGGTCATTTAGTCGACCAATATGTATCAAATTATCGACGAACGTGCATCAAAAATATGGAAAAAATTTACTAGTGAGTTGAGAGAGAAATTTATGCAGAAGTAATATAGGTTGAAACTAGAAAGAAGTGGGAGCAAAGAATGAAGGAGTAGATGAATTACTTGATACAAATTCAAACTTTGGAGTTAGTTGAGTTGCCTAAAGGTAAAGGAGCATTGGATAAAAAATGGGTTTACAAGTTAAAGGAATAACATGGAGGCATGAAAATATGTAAGGCTAGACTTTTCGTAAAAGTGTTTTAACAGAAAAAATATATTTATTTTGATTAAATATTTTCTCTTGTTCTTAAAATGACTTCAATTTGAACTATTCTAAGTCTTTTGGCTAAAGTAGACTTGCATCTGAAACGATTAGATGTCAAGACAACTTTTTTTAATTGAGAATTGGAGGAAGAAATTTATATGTGGAAACCACAACAATTTGAGGTCAAAGATAAGGACTTAGTGTATAGGTTGAAGATGATATTTTATGAGTCAAAACAAGCACCCTGATAATGGTATTTAAAATTTGGTAGGTTTATGGTTGAAAAAGGTTATAATATATGTCATTCTCATTATTATGTTTATTTTAAGATATTAGACAATAGTAGATATATTATTGTGTTATTATATGTTGATGGTATGATTTATGTCAGGTCTAATATGCAACATATAAATGACCTTAAATAGAAATTAGCACAATAATTTTCTATAAGGATATAGGTGCAGCAAAAAATCCTTAGTATGAGGATAAGTAGAGATAGGAAAAATCCACGGGGTCCTCATTGAAGGGGAAATACACTATCACATGCATTCATATTAAGGGGTTGAAATGGGAAAAAGGGAAATATATTCCCAAATATGGGGGAGGGTAGTATTTTGGGGTTGGGGGTTTATACAGGAAAATAGGTTTGGGGGGTATTGGAGAGGCATGAAAAAAATGGAGTTTGGGGTAATAATATCTAAAAGTAGGGGGATTGTTTAGTATGCCACAAATACACGTGCTATGATTCAGGTTCACTAAGTGAAGCCCCCATGAAAAAATAAAACATTACCATTGTGTCAAAGTGATTACATAGAAAAGGTGTTGAAAAATTTTAGATGCAAGATGCAAAACCAGTTAGTACACCTTTTCATAGTCAGTTTTATTCATGCAAGGAGATGAACCCATAGACATAGGAGGAGATGGAGTATATGTATAAGGTTCCATACTCTTTAATATCTGGTAGCTTGATTAATGCCATGGTGTGTACAAGGCCAAATATTGCACATATAGTGAGATTTCTGAGAAAGTATATGAACAATCTTAGAAAATAGCATTGGAGTGCAATGAAGTAGATTCTTAGGTATTTGAGAGGTACAAAAACTCATTCTTTATATTTTTGAGGCTCTCATTTCACTCTAAAAGGCTATGTTGATTCCAATTTAGTAGAATACATTGATAGAAAGAGGAGAACTACATGGTGTGCTTGTACTATAAGTGGTACAACTATCATCTAGATTTATAGATTGCAAAAGGTTGTGGCAATTTAAACAATAGTAGTAGGATATGTTTCTAATACAAAGGCTAGTAAGGAGATTATTTCTCTAGAAAGGTTTATGGAGTAATTGGGAAAGACTCAATATAATATAAGGTTGTACAAGGACAATCAAAGTGTGATTCATCTTGCAAAGTACTCAACCCTTCAATCTACTATCAAACACATACAAATTTGGTACCATTTCATACACTTAGTTTTAGAGGATGAATAGTTAAAGGTAGAAAATATAAACAGTATCTATAATCCTATAGATATGTTGAACAAGGAAGTAACTTGAGAGAAATTGACTTCCTACTCAATTTCTATTGGCCTTCTAGCTTGATCATAATGGAAATGAGAACTATTCAAGTCCAAGGGTGTCAATCTAGTAGGATATTTATGTAGTCAAGGATGGGGAAAACTCAAGAAGATTAGTCCAATCCTTGCAGATGATACAACACAGCGGGAAAAAATAAGAACAACAAGCCAAGATGGATAGAAATGAGAGATCAACCTTCTATTATTATCAGAAAATCATTTACAACAGATCTGCAACATGCAGTCTTACATGCCAAGTATAAAGGATTGATTATGATCAGAAAAACCTTACCAACCCTAGAAAACTAACACAAAATAGTCTTATGAAAATCACCTATCCCTTAGGAATAAGCCCATAAGCTTATAAAGCAATCACAACATCTAGTCGGCCTAGAAATGATCACATGGTGCAGGAGCACCTAGGTAAGGCTAGATGGTAACCTAGGGCTCCTAGTCATATTTTGGCTTGTATTGGTCTTATCCAATCCACTAGTGAAATAATAGGACTAGATAGGTCCTAGGTTGTGTTGATTTGATTAGGAGACCAAACTAGATCTTTTGATGTCTAGGAAGTAATGGTTTGTCCAATTTGGGTAAGTGTTCCAAGAATGGTGGAACCATGGTTTTTATGCTTATTAGATTCTAGGAGAGCTTTTTTGGGGTCTAATAGGCATAAGAGTGCATTTGGTTGAGTTTCACAATGTGTTGACCAAGTTTGAGTGCAAGAATAAAAAATTTGTAAAAGTTGTCAATGTTGTCATTGACAACATTGACAACATTTCTTGCTATTATGCATTTTTGAGCATTTGGGTTTGTAACTGTCAGAAAATTTTGGGATTGTGCCATGTTCAACTATATAAGGCCTCCATAAAACTTTATGTGGGGTTAGATGAAGTTTGGAAGTAAGTGTACGGACAGAGAAATTGAAATTTTGGCTACAGTTATGCATTTTGTTTACATTTTAGGTGCATTTTGTTTACATTTTAGGTTTTAATGGATTGAAATCTACACTGTGACTTATGTATGAGGAATCTTATGTAATTCCTTGATTATGTGTGTGATTATTTAGTGTGTTTGGTTTCATTTCATTGTTTTTGTAAATTCTATTGTTTTGTGCATAGTCACTGGTCTGCACTAGACAATTTTTGTAAATGGGGTCATAACTCATCATCCTACCGTGGCATTTGTACGGGATCTTGGGATTGCTAAGATGATTCCTTGTACCATATTTGTGGAGAAGCTTGGGCCCTGGAAATATTTTTTGGTGTTTTTGTAGTGATTCCCTATGTGAGCCAGAGGAGCATGGCTAGGGAATATAGTGAACTGCAGAAGCATTCCAAGTGATTGAATGCATTGGTTGCTTCAATCAGAGACTGTGGAGGGGAAGGTAGGTGAATGAAGAATCCCCATATTGGTGCATGAGAACATAGAAAAAATATCCATTCTTAGTTCAAAATTTGTCTTGTAACTGACTCTATCCAAGTCAGTGACTTTTCTTTTGACCTTAGAAGGTCTTGCAAGGTGTGTGGCTAGATGGATTAGTAGTTAGTACTAAAATCCAATCTAGTCTTGTTAATTTATTATTTTTATGGTTGTTAGGTCTAGAATGGGAAAAATGAGTCTTAATGAGTCCTAGACTTAGGTGGGAAGAGGAAAGTTCATAAAAGGCCTTGATGATTTTTATTCATTGATTGAAGGATTTTAGAGGTCCTAAAAGTTAGTTATGAGCATTAATACAAAAGATGCTAAATGTTGTCATGACAACATTTTGCAATCTTGCAAATGTTTCATGCAACATAGACAACTTTTTGATTCCTTTTGAAATGGAGGAGGTAAATAAATACTAGTGCCCTAGAAACATGGAGGAAGCTTCTTAAGACACTCCAAGTCTCGAGAGAATGAATGTAATCAAGTTTTTGAATAGCAAGAGAACTCTGTGTTCTAGTTTTTACAGTACAGTCGACCTGTTTGAATGATAATGGTATATTAATGGATCGAAAGGTTGAATCTATTGTTGGATCCATGAAGTAGGAGTAGATACAAGATCTTTTCATTTAGTGAACAAGTAGATTAGAGTTAATTTGATAGTATTAGGAAATTTTTTAGGATTTAGAGTGTTTACTGGTCCAGTTTAGGAGGATTTTGGTTTCATAGCTCCCCCATAGAATCCAAATGTGGGAAACTAAAAAATGTGGATGAATATGTTAGGGGAGCCTCTTTAGTGTGTAAATATGCAAGGATGATTTTAGGAAGTTAAGCTAGCTATTTTTAAATTTATGCCCTAGGCTAGCAATGTCTGTACGGCTAGGGGTATGACAGTGTTAAGTTAAAGTACCATTGCAAGGGTATGTCTAGAACAAAAAAAAAGGGTGGGTTTAGAAGAATTGGGGTTTAATAGAACCCTTTATACAAGCTTAGTTCCTTACCAATCCATCTAGATAGATTTATATATAGAAATTAGTGAGTTGCAGTCATTGCACAAAAATAGCCCTATTTGACCTACATTTTAGGACAATACTGTATGGATGACCTAGGGAACTAAAACCTAAAAAAATTTCAAGTTTTTGGAAAAGGGTATCCATATATACAATTATTTTGTGGGGTGTTTTGGGAATTTTGAGAAAGAATCCAGAAAAACCTTCTGGATAGGGCTAATTGGAGAATTAAGCCTAATATGACCAAAACAGTGCAAAGTTGGAACTTGATTGTTTTGATTTTGAAGACCCATTAAAATGGGATGGAAGGGATGTAAAATGGATTTCCTAATGGTGGAAATGAACTTTTCAGTATTGGTGAGCATGTTTTGAAGCATTTGTACATGGAATCTTCCAAGAGAGTATAGAGATAGAGCAATTTCAATGTTGGAAATCCTTCAAGGTAAAACACAAAAGAACTAACTCTTAGAGTGGAGTTAGGATAGTCTTAGGCTTGGAGACTTTACACTATTATGGTCCTAGAAGAGTAATTAAGATCCTAAATAGATTAGGACAAGTAGGAGTCATGTCTAGAGCATTGTGTGAGCACACCTTGGAGTTCTTCCATCATATTGGTATCAGAGCATACTTGATCAGGCTTGTGGTAAATGTTCCAACAAATAGAATTAGTAGGAGAGTATACAATGGTGACCAATGCAGAGTTGGCTAAGAAGGTAGATGATCAAGAAGTGGAGAATAGAATACTCTAAGACATATTGGCTCAACTAGAGAAAAAGTTAGATGAAGTTGATGTGAAAGCAGATGAAGTGAAGGAGAAGGTTGAAGGGAAAGGCAAGGATTGATGAAGTACCCGAAGCTGACCCTGTCCTTAATTAGGAACCATTATTCAAATATTTAAAGGCTATGAGTGGTAAAGCACTAGAAGGAGTTCCAATATTTACTGGAAAGATGGAACTAGAGATAGTCCTAGATTGGATAGAAGGACTAGAAAACCATTTTGAGTGAGATGGCATCACTGAGGCTCAAAAGATGAAAGTTGTTAAAGCCAGAATAAGAGGGTCTGCACTCACTTGATGTAAATTCATCCAAGATGAGAGGGAGAAGGAAGGAAAGAATCCCATTTCTACATGGAGAGCTATGGTTGCAAAAATCAGAGATGCTTATATCCCTGAGGATTATGAAATCCAGCTGCATAAAAGAAGACAAGGTTTAAGATAGAAGGACCTAGATGTAAAATCCTATATTGAAGAGTTTTAGAGACTTTGCATGAGATCTAGAGTTGCAGAGGATGAGGAGATTAAAGTAGAAAGATACCTTAATGAAATTAAGTGGACCATACAAGATGAGATGAGTCTCTTGACTCTAGAAATCATTCAGAAGTGCCACCAAATTTCCATCAAAGTTGAAGAGAAGCTAAGAAAAAAATAAGACTCTAGCACTACAAGAGGAAGAGGTAAAGGAAGAGACACTAGAGGATAGAGAGGTGGATATGGTGGAAGGAGTTCTGAACCAAAGAGTCAAGGAGATACTAAATTTGTTGAAAAACTAGAAGGAAAATCAAATAGAGGGAGTTAAAATAGAGGAAAGAACTCTAGCAGCAGAGGAAGAAACAATAACCAAGGTAGGGGTAACTACTTTGCTAACATGAAGTGTTACCACTACAACCAGATGGGGCATCCTGCATACAGATGTCTAGAGAAGGGTACTAATTCTCAAAGAAGTGATAAAAGGGTGAATTATGTCTAAGAAGAGGCTAGTGGTGGAAGCAAACACCCTGAGGTTTCCTTAGAGTACGAGGTAGGTGCGAATTTCATGATGAGAAGAACTTTGATTAAGGAACCAGTGAAAGAAGAGCCTAGTCAAAGGAGATCACTATTTAGAGTGAAATGCAAAATGATGGAAAAAGTGTGTAGATTCATCATAGAATCAGGGTCTACTGACAACATAGAGTCAGAAGATGCAGTCAATAAGTTGAAAATGAAAAGGATACCCCACACCAATCCTTACAAAGTCACATGGCTAAACAAACGACAACATGTCCTTGTCAATGCAAAATCTTGGGTAGAGTTTTCAATTGAAAGGTATAAGGAAAAATTATTGTGTGATATGATAAATATGGATGCATGTCACCTAATCCTAGGTAGACCATGGAATTTTGACCAACATGCCATGCATGATGGAGCAAAGAATTCATATTCTTTCAAGAAAGACAATGTGACATTCAAAATACAGTCACTACTGCCGGATGGAGAAATGAAATGATTTGGCCACAATATTCTCATGGTTAGTGAGAAAGAGTTCTTAGAAGCCTTGGAAGAAGGAGGAGTTGGTTTTACACTTGTGTTGAAACCAAAAGAAGAAATTGCAGACAAGACAGTCAAGAAGACAAAATTGCCAAAGGAAGTGTAGGAGACACTGCAAGAGTATGAAGGTATTGTTAGTGATGGACAACCATCATCCCTACCCCCTACGAGGAAATTAAGCTAGAAAATAGACTTCATTCTAGGAGCTACCCTTCCCAATAAGGCTGCATATAAAATGACTCCTCAACAAAATGAGGAAATAGCTAGAAAGATTCAAGAACTCCTAAGCCAAGGTCTGATTAGGAAAAGGATTAGCCCTTGTGTTGTACCCATTGTCTTAGCCCCTAAAAAGGGAGGAACATGGAGGCTATGTACTAACTCTAGAGAAATATACAAAATAACCCTTAGGTATAGGTTTCCTATCCCTAGGATAGAAGACCTAATGGACTATCTAGGTGAAGCCAAATTTTTCACAAAGATTGACTTGAAGAGTGGATACCACCAAATCAGATTCAATGAGGGAGATGAATGGAAAACAACCTTGAAGACCATAGAAGGACTGTATGAGTGGCTTGTAATTCCGTTTGGGATATCCAATGCCCCATCCATATTCATGAGACTCATGAATGAAGTCCTAAAAGAATACATAGGCAAATTTGTGGTAGTCTACTTGGATGATATACTCATCTATAGAAAGACAAGAGAAGAACACCTCAAGCATCTGCAAATAGTCTTCAAGAAGCTGCATCAAGAGAAGTTGATGATCAACTTGGAGAAATGTGAATAAATAAGAACTGGTGTACCTTGGGTTGGTACTATCTCAAGGAAATCTAAAGATGGATCCTAGCAAAGTGGAAGCCATCATCAACTGGCCTACTCCAAGGATAGCCACTGAGGTAAGAAGTTTTCATGGCTTAGCACAGTACTATAGAAATTTTATAAAGCAATTCAATGCAATGCTTAATACTATCAAGGGTGGGGTGAAAACTAAATTTGTATGGAATGAACAAGCTAACCATGGGTTTGAGTTGTTAAAGAAGAAGATTTCTACCCAACCAATCTTGATTTTTCCAATATTTGAGAAGCTATCCATAGTGGAGTGTGATTCCAGCAATGTAGCCATTGGTGTATTCTTGAGCCAAGAGCGGAGACTAGTGGCCTCTCACTCTGAGAAACTAAGTGAAGCAAAGATGAAATACTATTCTTATGACCTAGAGATGTATGCTTTGGTCCAAACATTGAGAAATTGGAGGCATTATTTTCTTCCAAAGGAGTTTGTAGTCTTTTTAGACAACCAAGCATTGAGCTTCTTGAACTCACACGATAAGCTCAGTCACAAGCATATGAAGTGGGTTGAATACCTGCAACCATACACCTTAAACATCAAGCACAAGAAGGGATTGTAGAATAAGGTAGCAGATGCCTTAAGTAGAAGAGCCCTAACCATTCAAGAGATCCAACTATAGAGCATGGGGATAGACAAATTCAAAGACCTATATGAAGAAGATGAAGATGTTAGAGACATTTACAAGGTATGCCAAGAATATAAGAATCAATTTCATAGTCAATTCTCTGAATATACATTATAGAGTGGTCTATTGTTTAAAGGGAGTCAATTGTGTGTCCCTAGAGGGTCTATAAGAGAGAATCTAATTTAGGAGAAACACAAATGGGCCACTTAGTGGCCATTTTTGTGTCAATAAGACACAAGAATTAGTTCAAAGAATTTACTTTTGGCCCAAGATGAATTTGGATGTTAAGAAATATGTAGAAAATTGTGTTACCTATCAAAAGGAAAAAGGTACATCTCATGTGTTCAATCTAGCAGACTTAGTTTTGTATAAGGGACCAACACTAGATCTTGATCAGAGTCTAACTGAGGTTATACAGGAGGTGGAAGACCTAAACTTACCATCTACACCAAACAAGAAGGCAGAGTGCATCCTAGACTCAAGAGTCTACAAGCAGACCAGAAAGAAGGAGTACAAAGAAAATCTGGTGAAGTGGCATGGACAAACATATGCTGATGCTACATGGATCAGGGAGACAGAGTTCAAAAAGTTGGGAGTGGATTCCAACTTACTCAATCCAAGGGTGGATTGAAGCTTTTTCATTTGGGGAGGATGTTGCAAGAGCACCTAGGCAAACTCTCCATTCTTAGTTCAAATTTTGGCTTGTAGCTGACTCTAGCCAAGACATTCACTTTTATTTTGACCTTAGAAGGTCTTGCAAGGTGTGTGGCTAGATAGATTAGTAGTTAGTACTAAATTCCAATCTAGTCTTGTTAATTTCTCATTTTTATGGTTGTTAGGTCTAGAAAGGGACAAATGAGTCTTAACGAGTCCTATACTTAGGTGGGATGAGGAAAGTACCTAAAAATGCCTTGATGATATTTATTCATTGATTGAAGGAGGTTAGAGGTCCTAAATGTTAGTTATGAGCATTAATGTAAAAGATGCTAAATGTTGTCATGACAACATTTTGCAATCTTGCAAATGTTGCATGCAACATAGAAAACTTGTTGATTCCTTTCAAAATGGAGGAGAAAAATCAATGCTAGTGGCCTAGAAACATGGAGGAATCATCTTAAGATACTCCAAGGCTCATTTCCTGAGGAGAGACTGAATGTAATCAAATTTTTGAATAGCAAGAGAACTCTGTGTTCTATTTTTTTTACAGTACAGTCGACTTGTTTGAATGCTAATGGTGTGTTAATTGATTGAAAGGTTGAATCTATTGTTGGATCCGTGAATTAGGAGTAGATACAAGATCTTTTAATTGAGTGAAAAATTATATTAGAGTTGATTTGATAGTATTATGAATTTTTTTAGGATTTAGAGTGTTTACTGGTCCAGTTTAGGAGGATTTTGGTTTCATGGCTCCCCCATAGAATCCAACAGTGGGAAACTACAAAAGGTGGATGAATATGTTAGGGGAGCCTATATAAAGTGTAAATATGCAAGGAGGAGTTCAAGAATTTAAGCTATCTATTTTTAAAGTTATTCCCTAGGTGAGCAATGTCTGTCTGGCAAGGGGTAGAGAGTGTTAAGTTTGAGTTCCATTGCAAGGGTATGTCCGAAAGAAGAAAAACAAGGGTGGTTTTAGAAGAATTGGGGTCTAATAGAACCATGTATATTATCTAAGGTCCTTACCAATACATCTAGATAGATTTCTAGATAGAAATTAGTAGGTTGTAGTCATTGCACAAAAATAGCCCTATTTGACCTACATTTTAGGACAGTACTGTATGAATGACCTAGGGAACTAAAACCTGAAACATATTCAAGGTTTTGGAAAGGGTATCCATATCTTCAATTATTTTGTGGGGTTTTTTGGGAATTTTGAGAGAGAATCCAAAAAAACCCTTTGGATAGGGCTAATTGGGCAATTAGGCCTAATAGGACCAAAATGGTGCAAAGTTGGAACTCGATTGTTTTGATTTTGAAGACCCATTAAAATGGGATGGAAGGGATGTCAAATGGATGTCCTAATTGTGGACATGACCTTTGTAGTATTGGTGAGTATGTTTTGAATATTTTGTACTTGGAATCTTCCAAGAGAGTATAGAGACAAAGAGAATTTTCAATGTTGGAAATCTTTCAAGGTAAAACACAAAAATAATAACTCTTGGAGTGGAGTTAGGATAGTCTTAGGCTTGGAGACTTGAGACTATTAGGGTCCTAGAAGAGGAGTTAGGATCCTGAATAGATTAGGACAAGTAGGAGTCCTATCTAGAGCATTGTGTGAGCACACCTTGGAGTTCTTCCATTACATATCCAATGGGAAGCTCTAGCGATGAGTTATTCATGGTGAAAACTTAAACCCTTGTGGGTATGATCAGTGTATGGTGAAACCGTTAATTATAGGCTTGAAAATAGTAACCCTCTATATGGAGAATTTGGGAAGGAAAGACCTAGTAAATCCTAAAGGTCTTCAAAAAGGGTGTCAAAATCTAGACTTAGTTTTCCACCTTGTAGAGAAGTTTTTAGAGTTATTTGCCAAAAAGTGAGTTTGTAGGCATAATATATTGTAGCCCTATTTTGTGTAATTTGGAGAAAGATCTTGAAACCTATAATGATTTCATTGCATCTTAGTGTGATTAGGCATTGTCATGAGTCTAATGTGTTGAGAACAAACCTTCCTCTCCATTTGTAAAGTGGATTTGATCTTGTGAGAACACTTGATGTGAAGAGTGCTAGAAGACACCCATGAAGCATGTTAATGTTTGAGTTGTTTCCTTTGTTGATGTGGACAAGTTGAAGAGGTGAAGGATTGAGCAAAGAATCCTTGGAAGTTAAGGTTGGTTAAGAACCCTAATCGGCTAGAGTAGAGTCCTATAGAAGACCCTGGGAGAAGATAGGATATTGAGAAAGACTTGTCATTACATCAGATTGGCATCAGAGCAAGTTAAAGATTTGGGATTTGGTGTATGTCTCAATATACTGGTGAATCAATTGGGGAGATCATTATGGTTACTAATGCAGAGCTAGCTAAGGAGATGAGTGAGCATTTGGAGAAGAATAGACTACTTGAAGAATCCCTAGATGAAATGAGAGTGAAACTATAAGAAGTTGTAGATGGAGCCAAAGATAAAGGAAAAGATGGTGAAAGAAGTGATAAAGGAAAAAAGATTGTTGAGGAATATATTATCCCTAAACCAGACCCTCCTTTGAATGAAGAACCATTCTTAAAATCCATCAAAGTACTAGGAGGAAAGGCATTAGAAGGTGTACCACTATTTAGTAGAAAAATGGATATTGAGGTAGTGATGGAATAGATTGAGGGGATGGAAAACCATTTTGAATGTGAAGGTGTCACAGAGGCACAAAAAATCAAAGTTGAAAAGTCAAGGCTTAGAGGATCAGCATTAACATGGTGGAAGTATCTACAAGATGAAAGAGTTAGGATGGGTAAACAACATATAGATAAATAGAAATCCATGGTGACTAAAGTAAAAGATAATTGTTTTCTAGAGGATTATGAGATATAACTTCATAGAAAGAGACAAGGTCTGAAGTAGAAATAATTGGATGTGGCCTCTTATACAGAGGATTTTCAAAAGTTATGCCTTAGGTCCAAGATTCAAGAGGAGGAACCTATCAAGGTAGCCAGATACTTGGGTGGTTTAAAATGGAAAATCCAAGAGGAGATAAGTTTATGGACTCCAACCATAGTTTAGAAGTGCCATTAAGTAGCTCTTAAGGTGGAAGAGAGGAACAAGAAGAAAGGAGACTCCAATGTCAAAGGAAGAGGTAGAGGAATAGACCAAGGTGGTCATAGAGGTGGTTATAAAGGTAGAGGTAATGAACAAAGAAACCAGGGAGAGTCCAAGTTGACAGAGCATGGTAATGAAACTACTCCAAGAGGGGGTTATCCCTGAGGAAGAGGTACTCAAGGAGGCTCTAGTAGAGGAAGGGGTTCAGGAAGAAGAAATTCATACTTTGCAAGTATGAAATTTAACTATGGTCAATTGGGTCACCTTGCCTATAGGTGCCTAGATAAGCCCACCTCTTCTAATAAAAGAAAGAGGATTGCATATGCTCAAGAGGACACAACAAGTGTCAAAACACTAGAGGTGGATCACATTGAGTCAAAGATGGGAGAAAATTTGATGTTCAGAAGATTTATGATTAGACAACCAGTTAAGGATGAGCCCATGCATAGGAGAGCATTGTTTAGGGTTAGATGTAAAATCTTGGTAAAGTTTGCAAAGTGATTATGGATTCATGCTCCAAAAACAATATTATATCAGAGGAAGTTGTAATCCTTGGTAAAGTTTGCAAAGTGATTGTGGATTTAGGCTGCAAAAACAATATTATATCAAAGGAAGTTGTAAAAAAGCTCAAGTCGACAAAGATACCTCATGTCAATCCATACAAAGTGACATGGTTGAGGCCAGAGTGTGTTGGTGAATGAGCAAACTTGGGTGGAGTTTTCCATTGCAGGATATAAGGATAAGTTACTATGTGATGTGATGCCTATGGATGCATGTCATATACTCCTATGTAGGCCATGAAAATATGAAAAAGGGGTAGTGTATGATGGTAAAAAGAACTCCATATCCTTCAAGAAAGATAATAAAACTTTCAAGATAGAGTCTTTATTGGATGAAGATGAGACACAACCCAAGACCCCAGGTGTCTTGTTGAGTAGTACAAAGGAGTTCATTAATGCCTTAGAGATGAAGGGAGTGAAGGCTATGCCTTTTTTCTTAAGTCTAAGGAGGAAGATAATCCTAAATAAGTGTCCTTGCCATTAGAAGTCCAAGAGTTTCTTAAGAAGTATAAAAGACATAGTCAGTGATGGGAATCCTACAAATTTACCTCCTAGAAGAGTGATAAGTCATCAAATTGACTTTGTACCTACTGCATCATTTCCAAATAAGGAAGTATACAAGCTTACTTCAGATTAGAACCTAGAAGTGGCTAGACAAGTGTAGGAGCTCTTAGACCAAGGGCTAATCAAGAAGAGCATTAGTCCATGTGTCGTGCTTGTGGTCTTAGCATCCAAAAAAGGTGGTAGTAGAGTCTTTGTACTGACTCCAGAGATATTAATAGAATCATAAACAGATACTGATTTCCAATTCCTAGAATAGAGGATTTGATGGACTGTCTTGGAGGGGCAAATTATTTCACTAAATTAGACTTGAAAAGTGGGTACCACCAGATTAGGATCAAAGAGGGGGGTGAATGGAAGATAGCTTTTAAGATTGCTGATGGGTTGTATGAGTGGAGAGTTATGCCATTTGGCCTCTCAAATGCCCCCAGCACACTCATGAGGCTCATGAATGAAGTGCTTAAGGTCTTCAAAGGGATATTTGTGGTAGTATATCTAGATGATATACTTATTTTTCAGTAAGACAACAGAAAAAAATCTGAAGCATGTGGATATGGTACTTAAAAGGTTGCAAGAAGTGAAGTTGTCAATCAATCTTGAGAAGTGTGAGTTATTCAATCAAGAACTTGTGTATTTGGGGTTTATAGTATCCCAAGGGTCATTGAATATAGATGCAAGCAAGGTAGAAGCTATCCTAAACTAGCCTACATCAACCATAGAGAAAAAAGTAAGGAGCTTTCATGGGTTAGCTCAGTTTTACAAAAAATTTATAAGAGATTTTAGTGGTATTTGTGCACCAATGCTAGACACCATCAAAGATGGTCTGAATACTAAGTTCTTATGAACCTCTAAAGTAGAGAAAGCATTTGAAAAGTTGAAGAAGAAAGTATCAACACAACCTATCCTTAGACTCCCTAGTTTTGATCAGTTGTTTACTTTGGAGTGTGATGCAAGTGGAATGGCAGTAGGGGGTGTGTTGAGCCAAGAAGGTAGGATAGTATCCTTCTTCAGTGAAAAGATAAATAAAGCCATGAAGAAATATTATTCTTATGACTTGGAATTGTATGCTTTGGTTCAATCTCTTAGGAAGTGGAGACATTACTTGTTACCAAAAGAATTTGTAACGTTTACTGACAATCAAGCCCTTAGTTATATAAACACACAAGAGAAACTCAGTAACATAAATTTGAAGTGGATGGAATATCTTTAAGAATTCACATTCACAATAAAGCACAATAAGGGACAACTGAACAAAGTTGCAGATGCTTTGAGTAGGAGGTTGCTAACCATTCAAGAAGTTTAGTTGAAGAGAATTGGGATAGAGAGTTTCAAGGACCTCTATAGAGAAGATGAAGACTTTAGTGAAGCCTATAAGGTATGCTATGATTTTCAGAATCACTTCCATAGTTTTTTTTCTAATTTTACCTTGCAAAGTGGGTTATTGTTTAATAGGAACCAATTGTGTGTTCCTAAGGGTTCAATGAGAGAAAATATCATTCAAGAGAAGAATAATGGAAGCTTGAGTGGTCATTTTGGTGTGAACAAAACCTTAGAGTTAGTTCAAAGGTTTTACCATTGGCCAAAGTTGGTGAGAGATGTAACCAAGTATGTTGAATAGTGTGTAGTGTGCATGAAAGCCAAAGGAGGGACTAGTAATGTCAGTTTGTATCAACCTTTACCAATCCCTAACAAACCATGGGAGTGTGTTAGCATGAATTTCATCATAGGGTTACCTAAGAAAAGGCATGGCTATGACAATATTTATGTTGTGGTAGATAGATTTAGTAAGATGGGTCCTTTTATACCTTGTAGAAATACACATGATGATAGTAACATTGCACACTTATTCTTTAAGGAGATTGTATGAATCCATGGACTACCACTAAGCATTATTAGATAGGGATGTTAATTTCATGAGCCATTTCTGGAAAACACAGTGGAGTAAATTGGGTACTAAATTTTCATTTAGCTCAGCTTACCACCCACAGACTCATGGCCAAACTGAGGTGGTTAACATAGTGCTTGGTAAATTGTTAAGGTGCCTAACCAAGGAGTATGGGAAGACATGGGATGTGGTTATTCCCCAAGAAGAATATGCATACATTGATAGTGTTAACATAACCACTGGTAGAAGCCCATTTGAAGTTGTTTATGGGATGCACCCAAGGGGTGTGTGGGAGATTAGAGACCTTGGAGGCATGGAGTATAGGAGTGGTCATGCTGAAGACTTCACTCAAACCATGAAGGAGATAAAAGAGCAGGTGAAGAAGACTATACTAGAATCTACTCAAAAATTGAAAGCTAAAGTAGATGAGAAGAGAAAGGATGTTCAATTTGAAGTGGGGATTATGTTATGGTACATCTGAATAAGTCTAGGTTGTAGAAGGGGATGTCTAAAAAACTACAGATGAAGAAAATGAGACCCTACAAGATCTTAGACAAGTATGGGGTTAATGCTCATAAGGTGGATCTACCTACTGAATTGAGCATCTCACCTATTTTCAATGTGGCAGACTTGATAAATTTTAGAGGACCTTTGACTGAGATAGATGTGAATAGAGAAGAGGTTGGTAAGGATGTAGAACCAAAGGCTTTACCTCCCAAGATGTAGACAAAAGAAGATAAGGTGTTGGATTCAAGGGTCAAGAAGACTACCAAGCATAAGGTGTACATGGAACACCTCATCCAGTGGAATCAAAAACTAGAGTCAAAGGCAACATGGATTGAAGATACAGATTTCAAGATGATGGGCATTCCTGAAGACATTGTGTCCACAGGAGTGACATGACTTTCCTTTGTAGGGGAGTATGGTGCAGGAGCACCTAGGTAAGACTAGATGGTAACCTAGGGCTCCTAGTTTTATTTTGTATTGTAGTGGTCTTATCCAAGACACTAGTGAAATAATAGGACTAGATAGGTCCTAGGGTGTGTTGATTTGGTAAGAACACCAAACTAGATCATTTGATGTTTAGGAAGCAGTGGTTTGTCCAATTTAGGTAAGTGTTCCAAGAATGGTGGAACCATGGATTTTATTCTTATTAGAGTCTAGGAGAGCTAGTTTGAGGTCTAAGAGTCATAATAGTGCATTTGGATAAGTTTCATAGTGTGTTGACCAAGTTTGAGTGCAAGAATCAAAAAGTTGTAAAAGTTGTCAATGTTGTCATTGACAACGTTGACAACATTTCTTGCAATTATGCATAGATTTGAGCATTTGGTTGTATAAATATCATAAAAAGTTGGAATTTTTCCATGTTCAACTATATAAGGCCTACCCTGACCTGTGTGTGGGGTTGGATGAAGTTTGAAAGTGAGTGTACAGACTGAGTAATTGAAAGTATGGTTATAGTTGAGCATTTTGTACACATTTTAGGTTTTAATGGATGAAACTCTGCACTGTGACTTGTGCATGAGGAAGCTTATGTAATTAATTGATTTTTCATGTGATTAGTTAGTGTTTTTTTTTCTCATTTCATTTCTTTTGTAAATACTTTTGTTTTGTGCACTGTCGCTGGTCTGAACTAGACAGTTTTGTAAATGGGGTCATAGCTCATCATTCCACCATGGCACTTGTATGGACTATTGTAATGGGTGAGGTGACTCCTTGTAATATATGTGTTGAGAATCTTGGGCCCTGGAAATCTTGTTTTCTAATTTTGCAGTGATGCCCTAGGTGAGCCTAAGTTCCATGGCTAGGGATCACAGTGAATTGCAGAGGAAATATGAGTGATTGAAAGCATTGGTTGCTTTAATCAGAGGATGTGGAGAGGAGGACATGTGTATGGAGAAGCCCCAAATCCAATGCAAAGCTTTGGTGATGATTTCTTCATGGTGAAAACTCAAACCCTGATGGATATGCTTAGTGTATGGTGAAACCCTTAAATATAGGCTTGAAAATAGTAACTCTCTGTACGGATAGTTTGGGAAGGTAAGACCTAGAAAATCCTTTAGGTCTTCGAAAAGGGTGTCAAAATCTGGAGTTATTTTTTCATCTTGTTAAGAATATTTTCAAGTTATATGCAAAAGGTGCCTAATTAGGCCTAATGATTGTAGCCTTATTTTAGTGAGTTTAGAGCAAGTTCTTGAACTTATTTAGGGTTTCATTGAAAACTAAGTTGTTAGGCATTGTATTGGAGGCAATTGTCTTGTTTTGGCCCTTCCTCTCAATTGGTGAACAGAGATGGCCTTATTGGATCACTTGGTGTGAAAATGCAAGAAGACAATCATGGAGCATATAGATGGTTGAGTTGATTTCTTAGATGATGTTGAAAAGTTGAATAGGAGAAGGATTTGAGAGGAGAATCCTTGGGAAACTAGGATTACCTAAGAACCCTAATAGGCTAGAGAAGTCACCTATAGGACACCCTAGGAGAAGATAGGGTTGTGAGAAAGACTTGTCATTAAATCACTACAGTGTTATGCCCAATAATCTAGGGGAACGTGGGACATCACAGAATGGTATAGTTACTAACAATTTTGTATCTATGGTTATGCTTCATTATAGTGCCAGTGTAGGCTACAGAGAAAATATTAATGAAAGGAGCCACAACACTTCAATCCCTCCTGTGATCTTGTGTATCTTTTCTCAATCACCTTCTCATCCCATTTTCTTGCTCTCTTGTAAATATTTTTGGTTGGCAGGTTCTCTACTTAGAACTAGATAGTTTACTACGCATAAATGTTGTCTGCTACCTTTTTCCTATTCATACAGAAAAGTAATAGAACACCAATGGGTGAATATGATGAACGCTAATTTGAAATGTCTTCTAATTGATTCTATTTGCAAATTTCTTATTGGAATTCTCCATCTTTTGTTCACAACTTATATAATGATGGAAACAGGGCATTTTCTGTAGAGCACAAGTACATTTGAGGGGTGTTGAAAAACTATACATTTAATTTATCCTCCATGTTTTTAAATGAAACTCAATACAATTTGAGAATCAGATGATATTGCAAACATTTTATGTTGCTCCAAATTCATTCGATCATAAAATTTCCCCTTCCATGTATTATGTATTTGCTTATTATGCAATCTTTAATGGTGAAATTTGGTACTTGTATTTTTTCTCTTTTTCAGTTTATTTTGATTTGTTTGTTCTTAAAATAATTAGGATAAAAAATCATGTACTAGAAATTATAATTAGAAATAACAAATTTAGATTTTTCATATTAAAATTTTAAATCATGGGTGAATGTTTTTTTCTCATTTGATATTTATAAGTTAACTTGAAGTACAAAACACTTTGTAATCAATAACAAATCTTAATATATTTATAATAATAAACAAATATTTTTAGTTCAAATGTAGCACCTAACAATGAAGCTTCATTATTTAGCATATTATCTTTAGATCATTGATATATACACAACATTGAAAATATACTACATAATTAATTCATATCTTCTATCATTGTACCAAGCTGTTAAATTAGTACATAAAAGAATCAAAACGAAAAAAAATAGTTGTTTGTTATAGGGAAATGAAAAGAAATCAATTTTAGATCAAGGATTCAAGAAAGTTTTTATAAATAGTTATAGGTTAAACCGTGCAAAAGAGTCAAAGTGATAGTTGTGTGACGTAGCCCTTGTGCTATAAGACAAAAAGTTTCAAATTTTGATGCTTTAAATTGACAAGTCTTAATTTTTTTTATTGTAGAGACAAATTAATAAGAAACAAATGAGAAATTCACGTCAATATTAATCAAAGAGACAATTGTCATTTATTTATTTTTTAAATCTCATCTTTATTTCAATATAATTATTCTACTACTAATTGCCCCTGCTTTTGCTTCTATAGTTTATCATTATTCATTTTCAAAACTAGAAAATTTATACTAGAGAATTTAGATAATATAACATTAAATGTTTTCTTGCAGTTTTAAAATGGACCTCTGTTATTCATACATCCTCAAGGGTCGTGTCCTTATATTTTACTCTTTCTACGTCAAGGTTTTATTTATAGCTTTTATTTTATTTTATAAGCTTTGTAGATCAAATTTAAACATTGCCATGGAGTCATATGCTTGATCCAAAAACAAAACTATTTTATCCTATGATAATCTGACATGCATTATCATTGAAGTTTAAAAAGTATTTTCAAATATTCATCATCTACTATTACACCAATATCACACCATTAATTGATGTTTAGATACTAGCAATTAAGGGAAGGCTTTCGAACAGCTATAATATTGAGGACGCGGTCATTAAAATATGAATAAACACTATGAAAGGGTCTTCAAATATTGGTGATATAGTGACCAGCTTTCACTCTGTGGTTTCCTAACTATTTTTTAGCATGACAACCTGGGAAACTGTGAGAGACCAATTTTAAGTCTCCATTGAGATCTCTTTCATTCAATTACAATTGACCATCATCTGCCATTAGATATGGCTTCTATATTATATTTTAATAGAATAATAATACCTTTCATCTCTACTTTTGTTGATGACACCAACATTTAGTTGTTCTTCACAAATTTAGTCTCGATAGAATAAAGAATTTTGGAAAGTGAGTGGAAGTAGGCAAGGTCTACAGTTGTAGTATTAATATAGTGAAATTCTTTGGAAATCATGTGAGTGGAAGTAGGTAAGATCTACACTTGTGCTACTGAGCTCTACAACACATTACAAATGCATGAACAATGAATGGACATTTTATTATTTCTTGTTTGTGTAGAATCGGAGAAAACTATGGGGTCTTTTCAAAATTCCAAACTATAGATGCATAGTGATACATGCCTCTTTATTCCAAAGAATGGACATAGGTACCAAGTGAGAAGCATTGTTATTCAAGTCTTTGTCACATGTAGTCAACATTAAATAATTTGGTATGTGTGGCTTGATGCTCACAAAGCGAAATTTTCTATCCATCACAAACACTAACCCCCTACTGTCACCTACTATTATAGTCTCCTTTTTCACATTGCTACAAGCTGGGTAATTAGGATTGGGTTGAATTGAGAGTCCAAACATTAAGGAAAATAGGTTATGGTCTAAATATTAGAGCAAATACAACATTTTTCATAAGAATTTCAAGCTATTAAATGATAATACAAGTACATTTTATTTATACATAATGTGAATACAATCAACTTCAAGCTTTCAGCTAAAATTCCTATACAATCAACTTCAAGCTTTCAAATTTAAGATTAGAAAAAAAAAAAAGAAATCAAAACATGTATAAGTTTATATTATTATATAATTAGTTATTCATACATTTGTAATCAAATTAATGTGATATTCTAATATCTCACCAATTACTACCTTTCATATCTTTATTCAATTCTTTAATGCTAAAATCCAATTAAAAAACCCTAAACTTTGTAATTATATTCAATCTTTCCAATAGAATAAAAATAACAATTTACAACTAACACAAATTGAATCAAATATACAAACTTATTATCACTCTATTATATATAAACTCATTTACATCTTCCTTATATTATATATTTTATATTTTATAATGTAAACATTTATTTTCATTAAATTTTTTGATTATTTATAATATATAACTATTATACATTTAAAAAATTTACTATATTATATTTTAATATATATATGTACTATATTTTATATTTTATAATGTAAACATTTATTTTCATTAAAAAATTTAATTATTTATAATATATAACTATTATATATTTAAAAATTTTACTTTATATATATATATATATATATATATATATATATATATATATATATATTTTNTATATATATATTTCATCTATTATATAATATATATTATTCTATAATATATAATATACAAGTACTATATCATATATGCTATATTATATAATTATAGTATTTCACTACCTCTTTTTTATTATTTAAATTCTATTTTACATTTATAATTTATAACTATATTTTAAAATTTTACAATTATAACTATACAAATGAAATTATAATATAAGCAAACATAATTTATTAAATATTGTTTTTCAGATTTTATACAAAGTTTTTTTTTTTTTTTTTATCTATAATATTTTTACTTTTATTAAATTACTATTAATTAAAATATATATAATATTTATAATAAAATTAAAATTAAATTTACATATATAATTATAACTAATTAACGTCAAGTGCAGGCCACTACGTGGCACTTGTTTAAATTGCATTCAGCTGTTCAAAAATATTGTTATTCTTTAAATGACAAATCTGCTTTTCCAAGATTCTCCATTATATTGCAATTTTTAAATTAATATACTGTATCCACCCAGCCAAAAGAATCTAATTAAAAATATATATATTTTATTCAATAAAATGATATAAAAATCCCAGCCAAAAGAATCTTTAAAAATATATATATTGTTTTCAATAAAATGATATAAAAATATATGTTTGTAAGCCTGCAAGAGAAATAACAGGCCAGTTACGTCCATTTGCAGAGAAAAACGTTTTCCATGTACCAAAACATGTTTTTCCTCTTCTTAAGTTCAGGAACGCATTTAACACATTTTCAATCATTTTGGGAAAGTATTATAATAATTTGCACAGCAAATTGCATTATTTAACCAGCAGTGCCCATTGCCCAACTCATTCATCCCACTAATTATTTGCGCAGAAGAAAAATAAATAAAAGACAGAGGCAGCCATGGAAGCTGGGCTGAAGCTTTACGACATCATATTTTCCTTCGCCCAGCCGATGGCACTGAAAGCCGCCGTCTTGCTCAACATTCCGGCCATTCTCGCCGATTCCGACGAGCCTCTCTCCGTTCCCCAAATCGCCGCCCTCATTTCTTCCTCCACCGGAAAATCTCCCAACTCAGATTACCTCGCCAGAATTCTCAGATTCCTCTCCTCCCACGGAGTTTTCGCTCAGTTTACAGTGGTCTCCAATAGCGGAGAAGATGTGAGGAAAGCATACAAATACGGATCGACGGGCATGTCGAAATTACTGGTGGAAGAGAAAGGGGGAAACGGAAAATCGAAATCCTCTGCGGCGCTTCTGATGATGGAAACGAGCGGAGATTTCATGGAAGCGTGGCATCATTTGTACGAGAGCACAGTGGATGGCGGATCTCCGTTTGAGAGGGCTCACGGAATGAAGATTTGGGATTATGCGAGTCGGAACCCTAATTTCAGTGCCCTAATTAACGACGCCATGGCCAGCAACTCTGCACTTCTCATGGACTCCCTCTTAGCAAATTATGAGGGATTTGAGGGCGTCAAATCTCTGGTAGACGTCGGGGGAGGCGTCGGATCAGCAGCTTCCATGATTGTTAACAGATTCCCTCACATTCGTGCCATTAATTTCGATTTGCCCCATGTCATTGCCTCTGCACCCAAAAACATTCCTGGTATCAAATTTCAAATCTTTTTATTTCCTTCTTAATTTTTGACAATCTACGGAAATTTTAGTTTGGGAATAAGTGAGAGATTATTGCAGGGGTTGAACATGTTGCTGGGGACATGTTTGAGAATGTGCCATCTGCTGATGTGATTCTTTTGAAGGTATGATTTTTATGAATTTAACAATATTTAATGGTCTCTATTATACGGATATAGATTTTTAAACCTGTTTTAATTGTGAAATGCAGTGGGTTTTACATGATTGGAATGATGAGGAGTTCATAAGATTGTTGAAGAACTGTTATGAGGCGATTCCAGAGAAGGGGAAGGTGATAATAATTGATGCAGTTGTGGAAGAGAAGGGATCTTTAGGGTTGGCTTTTGATATTTTCATGATGGCTCATACTCATGGAGGGAAGGAAAGAAGTGAAGAGGAGTATAAAATCTTATCCCAAGCTGCTGGATTCAAACGTTATAATATTATTAAATTGCCGTTTGTTCAGGCTATTGTAGAGCTGTTTAAGTTCTAGGTGACTTCTACAAACTTTCTCAGCAACAACATTAGAAGTTCAGTTTTCATGAGTGCTGTATGCTTGCATAATCTAAAGTATTATATATGAATAAATAATTAGTTGTTAATATGCATCTTCTATAAAAATGTTAATTTTATTTAAATTCAAACACAATTATACATTTTTATTCATGAACTTGTTGGTTTTATATGTAAATAATGAGCATCAATCATATCAAGTTTTATCTCCATATTAAATGAAGAACATTACACAATTTTCTGCCAACGTCAAATATATGGAGTTTTATAGATTCTTGAATGAACATATGAAGTTTTTGTATTCGTAAATGAATAATATTGCACATTATTTTGTGTCTCATGAAAGGCAAAACATTCATTTTTGGTAATTGAAAAATGTTTTTCTATGCATATAGGCGTAACTGAGCTCTTACAGGCTAACAACTGATCTCTTTATATTATGTTATGGCCCAATATATGATTTTTTTTTTTTTTTTTTTTCTTCTTTTTTATTGGGCTAGATGAGTTTTTTTGGCTAGATGAGTAGAGTATATAAATTTATAAATGATTCAATGATGGAGAATCTTGTAACAGATTTCAAAACAATGTTTTGGAGCTTATAATTTGTGTATGTTTGTTTTTTAACTGAGTGATACAGTCCTTCAAATTAAAAATTTCTACGTCAATACAATGACTTTTGTATCGCTGAATGCAACTGAAGTAATAAATATTGAAGAAGTGGTGTTTCGCAGATTTGGACGTGCTGCAAAAGAGGCTTATGCCTGAGGGCTTTCCATCTTAGACCCCAAATATTCATATCCATATCCTTCTCCAGCTACACAACCCAATCAAAGTTTGGGTAGCTTAATATCTCTAAAAATTGGTTCTTATTTTCTTGTTCTATCAACCAAGTAAGAGATGATTTTATTTTTTATTAAAATTAATATTATTATTTTATTAAAACTATTGAAATATTTATAAGGGTATAGTTCAAAATAACGATTTATTTCTATTAAAAATTTGGGTTTATTAAATTGAAGAAAATTTAAATTTAAATAATATTTTGTTAAATCTATTGCATTTATTAAAAAAACTATAATGTTTTTTTTGCTAAAAATGAACAAAAGGAAGTGCCCTAACACCCCTCCCCAAAATATGGGAGAATCCATAATAGAAGTTTAAAGAAAAAGAAATGTAGAAGGGACCACCACCCCCATGAATAGTCAGAAGCTTAAAAGGCTCTTAATTAGATTAAGTTGACCATATTCACTATAATATGCTCATGAAGAGAATCATTCCACCAAGAGGAAGATCTCTTAAGGCACATTGTATCATATTCCAAATGTCTCATTGAAAAGAAACATCGACAATAGAAGTAGATACCTTCATAATCGAATATTCAACTCCTAGACCAATCCTCCACTCCCAAGATAACTTCTACTAGGAGGGACTTGGACAATTTTGGTTCTATAAAAGGTCTAGTATTGGTAGTGTAAGATCTAACATTGTAGTTACATGACCCATCCTAATAAAATGATCCATAAATTTTCTAGCACCAATATATTTGATAAGAAGATGAGAAGATGAAAACTAAAGTTTTATTATGACAATTTATGTTGGCACTAGTTACAAGAACATTCCTCAAGATTGGAGACAAAATAACATGGGACTATAAAGAAACCCTTGGTACAAGGGTAGGTTTTTATTCTTTTCTTTCTAATAGGACACTATTGCTAATAAATCCACATGTTTAGATTACAAAGCCAAAGGTAGAATTTGTTGAATCTACAAACTGAATTCTAATGCAAGATTTTTTTCTCATTTTTGATAAAATCGTCACCTAAAACCATAACAAGGGGAGATGAGGCATATAAATATAAAAGCCCACCAAAGTTGGGGAGATTAGGTGAAACACAAGTAGCATGACCTCCAAGTGTGAGATACCTAAAATGTTTTGAGGGGAAGGAAACCTAGAATGCATGATATACGAGTAAGAGAACTAGTAGAGGTAGCAACATCAGTGACCATAATTGGGAACAATGAAAAAGGGTAAGAGAACCTAATTGAAAAAATTGAAGAGCAAGTGGAAGTTGTAATACCAAAAATAGGAAGTGCCCTACCACCACTCACCAAAATATGGGAAGAAGCCATAATAGAAGTCTGAAGAAAAATAAATGTAGAAGAGACCACCACCCCATCAATAGTTAGATGCTTAAAAGAATTTGAATTAGAATAAGTCTTGATCATATTCACTATAATCTTCCCATGAAAAGAACCCTTCCATCAATTGGAAGATCTCTTGAGTCACATGGTATCATATGCCAAATGTCTAAATGAAAAGAAACATTGACAATAGAAGTACATACCTTCATAATCTAGTATGTGACTCCTAGACCAATCCTCCACTCCTAATATAGCTTCTACAAGGAGAGACTTTGGCAAATCTAGTTCTATAAAAAATTCTAGTATTGGTAGTGTAAGAGAACATTGTAGTTACATGATCCATCCTAATAAAATGATCCATAAAGTTTCTAAAACCAATGTATTTGATAAGAGGATTAGAACATTGACTTATCCATCTTGGTACAAGGGTAGGTTTTTGGTCCCCCATCTTTGTGAACTTACCCATTGTGGATGCAATTTTTTGTTGATTTGGCATGTATGTGGATACCTAATATGATTGATTGGCTTGTGTGGTATGGGCCATATATTTATCTCCATATGCATGGTTAGAGAGGGTCTGAGGGTCCCTCATGGTCGGGTGCTGTGGCCAACCTCTGTTGGCGATCAAAGTATAGGTTATCAAGAGGTTCCAATTTATATGCAGACTCTTCTATGATATTATGGCATCCTTTGATTGTAATCATGTTCTTATGATGTAACCAAGGTGAAAATCTATCCATTTGATGAATTTGTATTCCTTGCAATGGAACAATGATGCAATCATGATTAGTATGTATAGTATATCCATTTATATTGTTCTTTGAGTGATCTTGATCTTGATCGATGTATCTGGTACACTCTAGGATTCCATATTGTACATTCCTTTTCTCAGGACCCTATTATTCTATTGATGATGTGTTCTTGGCACTTGTTTAATAAGCATGGTTTCTATTCATGACATTGTGATTTATGATTCTAGTTGTTGGGTGTAATTATATGATGAGTACTTCTTCTATAGTTCTCTTAGTACTCTCATACTAATAGGAACATTTCCATTGGTGCACTAAAATGAATGTAGATGTGTTTGAGAAACCCCCAAGGATGATTTAGTCATTATTTGATTTTAGTAGGATTGTATGTTAGATATTGATTGGGCTAAGTGTCCTTGGTGGTGAACTACCTAATAAAAGAACTTGATATTTGGAATAGATTTATAGATCGACGCCTCTGCCCGTCAATTGGAATCTATGTTAATTGGTATCTCTGCCTAGAAATTTGCTGGTCTTTGTCTCTCTAGAATGAGACAACCCAGCCACAAAAACAATTATATCTTTCAATCAGCAACTATGAGTATGGATTTGCACGTACATGAATCAGTGCCCCTTCCCACCTTTGGTGTCTCTACCCAGCCTAGATGTATTCTTGGTAGTTAATCAATTATTTTGATGCCTAGTGTTTTATCTTGCTTTTATATTGTTTTTAATTTATTGTGATACCTCTACATTGTGTATAATATCACTAATGTGAGGTGAAGTAAATGTAACTATTGTGTAGTAAAGGTTTAATTGATAAAAAAAAAACTGTATGTTTAAGTGCATATTTTATCCTTGTTATGAGGGTTCCTTGGGGGGGGATTACATTTTACTCTTTCATTTTTCAATTTTAATAAATTAAATTTAGTGGATTTTGCCACTTTATTTATAAAAAAAAAAATGTGTAGAAAAAAAACCATATATGGTATTTTATTGGGATTTAGTTTTTGATTGCTGGTAAAAATAGGTTTTATGGGGACCCAAAACCCCTTCCAACCATTACATAAAATATTTAGAAAATAAAACTGCTAAACAAAAACATGACTATAACCCATCCCACAAAACCCAGGACCAACACAAAAAACTAGAGAAAAAAGTTAGAAACCAGCTAAGCTACCCAGCAACCGAAAACCAAACAATGAACTAGCCAAAAAGTAGAGGAACAACAAGAACTAGGAAAACTCCAAGAGAGTTCCTTATGCTTCCTTGTTAGCCTCAAAAACCTTCTTGATGGAAGCATTGAAGTCTGAAAGCTCCAAAATCCTGTCTTGCATTTTATTCTTTTTGGTAGAACGTGTGCGCTTGTCTAGACCTGCATCCTCCTTATCATCTTTTTCATCCTCAATCTTCACGGGAGAACCAGAATCCAACTCCGATTTGATGGAGTTAAAACACTCCATGGAAAAACCCATAAAGATATTGTTATCCTTCATTTTCTTCTTCAATGTGTTCTCCAGGATGTCAAATCTGTCTCGCATTGGATGTGGATTATCTTTGGCCATTTAAAAAATATGTGCAGATCCTTCATGGGTGGCAGTGCTCCTCCAATCCCAAACTACTTTGGTTGCTTCTCAAACAAATGGTTGACTACCTTGGCCATCTTTTTGGCAGCTACTAGGGGCTTCACCCCTCTCTTTGGAGCTTCCATTGAATCAATCATCCCTACAACGCTCATCAAATCATACATCAATAGTTAACAAATCCACTCATAGGAAAAAAATATAATGCAAGCTTACCACCCCCCCAACACTCATTATCTCCTACACCAAACGTTAACACATGCACAAATTGGAAAAAGTTAAACTAAAAGCTTAACATCGTCTATTTTTACAATTTTCAAAATGTAATATGAAATTATCATGGAAGGTTATGTGATTTCTGGGTGTCAAACCCTTGCTTCAGAACCAATTCACCCAGGCAGAGCACCGACCTTCAAGATTGTAGTTTTATTTCCATGATAAATAAAGAAGGCAACATAACATCTTGATTTTTTTTATCCAGATCTTATAAGATTAAAATCACTCAAAATGTTCAGCAAAGGAGTGTTCTATTTTGAAATTAGACTTATAGGATGAAAAAGAGGGGATAAAATAGTCATAACATATTTTCCAACCACAATCAAATTAGCAGGTTCACATGCCCACAAAATTTGGTGGAATAAAGAACACATCAACTCTTAATAAAAAATGCTATCAAACACTACTTCGCATTAAATATTTAAATTTTTCACAAAGACATTTTATAGCACAAACATCTTAGCATGTGAAAATACCCTAGCTTACTCAAGACTACTAAATGCTACTTTTGACAGTCAGCCAATCTAGACGTGATAGATTCTCAAAATACTTTGGTGCATGCATTTTTCCTTGCAGACATATTAACATGTGTAATTGGATGGACTCCTTAACCTATGTAGTTGGATAGACACCTTAGCCTATGTAATGGGATGGTTCAAAGAACACTTCAATTTTTTTAAGACTGCTACAACTGTCCTACTTTACTAGTTCAAGGAACAACTCATCTTTTCTTAACACTGCTACAACCATCCTACTTTATTCGTTCAAAATATACCTTTGTTTTTGTATGCCTCAAATTTCTCAAGAATACCACAACCACCCAAATTTACTGAACAACATCTCAAATTTTCTTGATACTGATACAACCATCCTACTTTACTGATTCAAAAATACCTGTCTTTTTCTATGCCTCAGATTTTCTCAAGATTTCAACAAACAACCAATATTACCGGTTCAAAAAATGCTTTGGCTTTTCTAAGCCTCAACTTTTCTCAAGGCTTCTACAATGACCCTAATCTTCTTAGTCAGTGAACTTTGCAAAGGAGATAGATTTTGGATGTTTTCTGTTGACACATTTAAATTTATAGATACCTTGACCCAAAAAGTGACCTACTCAAAGAATACAATGAATTTCCTTAATACTGATACAACCTTACTTAGCATAAACAACAATCTAGAGAAGGTTGCATTTATGTTGCATATCAACAGTTTCTTTACTGATGATCAAGTGGTAGAAAATACCCTATGAGGAGTGAACTTTATATGAGATTTGGGCAAAGATGAAGTTCTTCAAACAAATTGCTTTATGTGCCTATTCTAACTTCTTAGTACCACTTATGATGGGGCAACAAAGAGTAACGAGTTTCAATCCCTTGGAAAGAAGAAAAACAAAACAATTACTATTTTCAACAATATTGAAATGCACTACAGTCTTTGAATACGAGATTTGGTTAAAGTGTCTCACCATCTTGCGCTTGGATTGACTTCTCAAACTATCAATATTCAACTAGCCAGCAGACTGGTCATGTTTAGTTGGTCAATCTTTAGCAAGGATAAGGATAAACACATCAATCTGACACACAAAAACTAGATATTGAGATGACAAATGGCAATATCCAATCTTCAAGATAAGGACAAGATTTATGCACACAGACCAATTTCCTTGGTCTTGACACGGGTCAGGAGAATTTTGGGAGATGTTGTAAATGGATGGGTATGGCTGAAAGAACATGGAAAACTAGTCCCTAGTGTGGGGTAAACAATAATACACTAACTAAATATAATCAATTAATTTAGTTAAAATTCCTGTAATAAAATGGAAACTATAACCGATAATACAAACACACCGAAATCCACAAAGAATAGAAAGTAGAAATGTGACTTCCTATACAATCAAAAGCCTCTTTATCCATATTTTAATTTTAGTGGACAATAATGTTATTTTTATTTTCATAAAATATAAGAAGAATATCATCAATCAAAAACATATTATTCTTTAAGGGAACAGAGTGTAAAACTGGATTGTATTGTAGATAGAAAGCTTACAAGGGTAACTAGTTGAAAGCCTCTCGATCTCAAAAATCTATATTGCTACAGAAGCTCCCCCACTTTTGGTATACTAGCTCTGTTTCCTTCCACTGTCAAGGGAAAATAAAACTTTGTGTGTAGCCTGGTACAAAAGGTTTGAAACAAAACCCTAGTAACTGAGGGAGGAAGATTCAACAAAGAACACTAAGAACGGAGATTTTTAATGAAAGCTTTTATATTAATGCCAAATTTTTACAGATTACACAGAGCTGCCAATGCTCAGAATACAATGTATCATAATTCTGCAGAGAACCCTATACAAAACATTCCTCTTACAAAAATATTCTACCTGCCGAAAGTTCTAGAATTGCCTGGATAATTACCAATCGAATGAAAGTCAGACAAAAAATAATAAATTAAAGGTTACATTAAATGCAGTAGTTGGTGTAGGCAAAAAATGGGTTGGTCGCATGATCGCATGAAAGAATTAATGCTCATGCGATCATGCGATAGGCTTTTAAAAAAAATGTCGAGCAAAAAGAGGGGACCCACGCACTTGGAAATGTCAGCAAGAAGGCTGCTCGCATGATCGCAAGACAGAAATATTGAACATGTGATCATGCGCAAAGGTGAATAGAGGGGGCCCCACACGGAGATCGCAAGTCCACAGTTAGAAGAACTTTACCCAGCGCAGAAAAATAAACTCCAGGCATTTAATACAGAGGAAGCGGAAAGGAGTGCGGTCGCATGATCACAAGAGAGGAGAGAGAAGCCTTGCGATCATGCGCCAAGGCTTAAATGGTACGGCTAGGAAGGTGAGGTAGGTGAGAAGACAGTGGTGAAGATTATTGTTGCCAGCTGGAAACCACGTCCACCAATACTCCCCCTTAATCTTCGCTGTCATGTATGTCCGCAATGCCAATTTCTTCTTGAAGATGTTCAAAAACATTCTTTTCCAGTGGTTTTGTGAATATATCAACAAGATGTTCATTTGACCTACAAAACTGAAGATGACTGTCACCATTGTTTACTAGTTCTCTGATAAAATGATATCTAGTATCAATATGTTTACTCCGTTTATGAAATACATGATTTTTGGATAAGGCAATTGCAGAATTGTTATCACAATAGATTTTCGTAGCTTCTTCTTGATGATGCCCCAAATCTGAAAGTACTCTCCTCAACTAAACTACTTGACAAGATGCTGATGTTGCTGCTACATACTCTGCTTCAACTAATGAGAGAGTAACTATTATACACTGAATTTGAGCCTCTGATCTCAAGCTCTCTTGGTCTTGATAATCTAGTATAACAAGGGAATCATCTCTAGGTTGTGGGACCTATGCTAACTGAGATGAAACCTCCAGATTATAGGTTGGTTCCTCTTGGATAATCACCTTAATTTACTTCTTAAACAGGAAAGTAAACTTTTGAGGGAAAGGGATAGAAGGATTGCTTTGAAAGGGAAATGACTGAAAGCAAACTACCTACTAGGTGATGCACCGAAAATGGCATGAAAACATAACACACATAGGATAAGCTCCTAGGTCAACTAACTCTAAATTGAAAGTAGAACTCGAGTCCCTTGTATAGGCATGCATAAATATTTCATAACAAGGTCATGAGTAAACCAGTTAAGAGGAAAGACTTCTTCACAGTTAACAGTTTTAAACAATAAAACACTAGTTACAACCTGCAAGCAGACATACTCTTTTGCAAGTAAATACTATGGAAGGAGGGATTAAGAGGAATAAAATCATTCACAGTCAATCCATCAACAATCAAGACACATTCACACAAGTAGAAAAGAGACAAGGTTGACACAATCCAAAAAATTGATCCAAGAATTGAAACTCTGCATATTACTTCTCACAATGAGTTACAGACTCATACAAAAAAAATACACTAAGGACAAAGAAATGTCACAGAGCATGCCTTCTGCACAAAAATGAACTCCTGGGTTACAAAATCTTTTTTTCTCTGTCAGGAACTCAGAAAAGTTACAAGGACAACAAGAACAAAAGGAAGAACTGACCCTTGCAATTGCAACTTTTCTGCTATATATAGGGCTATGACCATCTTGGAATCCCTTAGGATGCAACAAGCTTCGGATGGTCATGGAAAACCCTAACCCTAAAAACACAGGAGAGAGGAAAAGAGAGAGAAGAGGTGGTGGAGAATGACCGAGTCAAACAGATATTCATGGATATTTTCATGCTCCTCCTCGATCTGACAACTGTAACTAGATTTTTTAGATGGCGGCTAGTAGCATTTATGTTTACTCTGAAAGCTGTGCACACCTGTTCACCTATATTTCTCTGCAATAACTACCCCTCTTGTCTGTGAATAGTGCATAGCCAAGTGTTGTCCTTGTCATCGCCCAAGACTTCTTCTCCTTCTTCTTGGCACTTCTGAAAACTTAGTCATAATTCTGCTCTGCTCTGCAACACGTTGAATCTCCTCCCTTTCACCGATATTGAAACAAATCTATTCAAAGGTCAGGAAACTGCTTTGTATATGATTTCCTATGACTAGAAACCCTCTGATCAATTATGGAATATGAGCAAATAGGAACCATGGCTGCCGAGCGTTTCACAGTGTCAAACTTGCCGCCAATTTTTTAAATTTAAAGTCCTGCGACCTCGCGACTGACCGTTAGTCTCCTTGTCGCGGGAAAATGACGTTAACCACAGTTATATCTCCAGACTTGGCGACCATGTACTCTTTACCCCTGGTTAACCCGAGTCATGATTCGGTGACATCCCGACTGTGAAAAATCAAAGTCGCGAGGTCATTTGCTTAACTCACCTTCCATCCAGCGACCCTGCTACTAACTGCTCTGCCTTAACTGCTACGGTTGTCGCCCAATCGCTAGATGCTATCTTCCCTTTCTGAGACTGCACGACCACACTCAGTCTCTAAGTCAGGGAATCCAAGTCTAAGCCTTTGACGCTTTTCAAACAGTTTACATGTGTCCCTTATCTGCTTCTGCGACATCCCGACTACCCCCTGTCGCTGAGTCGGGAGAACCTTTCTCATAGGGCACTTTGATTACCTGACTACGCATACACCGTTAGATCATCTGATCTTTGCATCAGACGGCCACGATTAAGTCACTAAACAAAAGACTATGCCCTGAAATTTTTCCGCGATCCCGCGACTGAAGGCAAAGGACACTTAGTCTTGAAGTCGCGTGATCCATCTCCTCCGTCTGGCGATTACCTGACTGAGGGCCCACATCCACACGTCTTATGCCATCTGTCACACGGCCATTGGTTACTTTTTTGCACACTGGGACACTGAGTCATCATTCTGCTCTGGCGACAAGGCGACCCAAGGTAAATCGCGAAGTCGGAAGATGTTTTCCTTAACCGTTGAATTCTTCTCGTGACCCAGCGACTGAGGGCAGGCCCCATTCTTTATGTGACTTGTAACATTACTATTCTGCGACATCGCGACTGAGGGCTCATCGCTAAGTCTGGTAACACAAATGGAATATTCGATAAGGTCATGAGACTACGTGACAAAGTGAAAAGTGAAGTCGGGAGATAAAAGGGAATATTCGCTGAGGCTCTTGTGATTACCCGACTGACTAAGAGGGTCCCACTCTTCACAAAGGCTTATGACATGGTTCTGGCGACCTCGCGACTGAAGAGAAAAGCTAAGTCGGAAGACATAGAAAGAATATTCCAATGTGTTCACAGACTACGCGACAAAGTGAAACGCAGAGTCGGGAGAAGAAAAGGTATATTCACCCAGGCTGAAGCGATCACGAGACTTGGAAATTAAGCACATGCTCTTAGTGATGGGAAAAAGTAACTGCGAAACATAAGAGCCAAGACTTAGGGTTTTACCTCGTTCAAACATGGAGGACTTAGGGTTTTCAGGGGTTCTGAGGGTTTAGAGCAAAGGTTTGAGCTGAAGACCTAAAAAACATGACAAAGGATTGCCAGACAGGGCAGACTAGGCTAAATTGCACAGAATGGAAAATCAGGGTAACATTTTGGCAAATTCTGCGGGATGCTTGCCTGCTAAGCATAAAGACCAGTTTCCTTGACAAATCCATTGGGCATGGAGTCACTCTAAACACAAAACTTGACAGAGAAAAATTGTGCGTGTGCACTTCTTGGAAAACAAGAAACTACTCTAGAAAACTGGAAGAAGACAGGAAACCTAAACTAAAGCTAAACTAGCCAGTGTAGAAGCTGGTCAAACAAAACCATTCACTGGTGTGAAAAATAAATCCCCTTTCTCCTTAACCCAAAATGAAAAGAATGTTTACTGATAGCCACAAAGAGATGAAATAATGACAAGATCTCGACTATTTGCTGAAACACCTTTTGCTTGACAAATACCGTACTTACTTGGTCAAGCTGATTGAAAACCTCATCATTTTGGGACGGATTAGCAATAGGCCACCTCTCTATGACAAATTCATTCGGTGAGAATTTAACATTAGGGATGCGTGCATCAGCTCCTTCTTCAATGGAATTCATACTCACCAAATGTCTGATAGGGCAATCTCTAGAAAGAACAAAACTGGAAACTTGCTTATCCATCGGTCGCTCCTGTTTGATTACCTCAGGCTGATAAGCTATCGCTGCAACATCTTGATATTGACTAAGATCAACTATTTCAGATTCACCATGCCAAAATAAATTCTGCTCTGTTGCTTCAC
>MU227015.1:1435281-1456816 GCA_018584345.1 Thuja plicata
GTTAGGAGGGGAAAGTGAAGGGACATAAGGACCCAAGATGGAAGGAAAATGTGAAGCCCTTAGTATTGGTGGAGGAGGTCCAAGGATGGACGTGGAAGATACAAAAGGATAATCAATAAGTTCATCGACATGTATATGACAACCAAGTACATCATCATCTTTAAAGTGAGCATTAGGATTTTCAATTGGATTGTGAACATCTTGAATAGGAGCACCTTCTTTGATAGGATTGTTTGAAGCTTGAAAAGAATTAGGAAGAGTAGAAAGTGGAAGAGAACATGGAGTGGTAGAACAAGAAGATGGAAGACTTTGATCTTGACAAGGATCTTTGGATAGTATGAGAGCATAATTGTTCTCTTGATTTTTAATATGCTTAACATTGGAAGTAACAATACCATTTTTAATAACCTTAATGGAATTATCATCTTTGGAAAGCGTAAGTGTAGTAAGGTTATTTTGATTTTCAATAAGCTCAACGATGTAAGTAGTAACTTGATCTTGCTTAGGAGAAGACTTAAGACATGGCGGAATGAATGAGAAAGGGTGTAAGGGATCAAAAGAACCATGAGACAAATAAGAGACATCATAAAGAGGACTGTAATACATGGATATTTCTTGATCTTGATATTTTTTTATATTCTTTTCTCTATCATTTTTAGAGTCCTCTTAACATGGAGCCACTTCTAAGAACAAGGAAGCATGTTGGAATTGTATGGCAGACTTGGGAGGAGATGGGGAAGGATTAGTTGAAGTAGGAATGATAGAATGTAAAGGCTTAGGCTCTTTAGGTTTATCATTATTGGAAGTATTTGCAGCCAAGTGAAGGTTAGCTTGAGTATCTTTAAGAGGTAGCCCTTGAGAATAATTATAGGGAACTGCATGAAAAGCATTGTCGGATGAAGCATTTGTGGAAGGTTTGAAAACTTTAGGAGATGCATGAATATTAGAAGAAGTAGAGGATGGAAGGGAGCCATCACAAAATGACGGTTCATCATTAACATGATCTTTCTTGAGAGTACAATCTTTATTTTCAGCATGAGAATTGATCTTAGGGGAGAGATGCTCATAGTAGCTATGTTTATAATTAGCGTAGAAAGCTTTATCTTTCTCATATTTATCATCAAAGTATTGTTCATAAAAATCATCAAATTCTCTTTCAAAATCAGAATCATATGGATCACCATCACGATCTATCCAATAGGATGCCCCTTTAGTAAGAACAAGCACACGACAAGGAGGACTCTTAGGAATAGAAGTATCATAATCATTTCTATGCATTTCATCATAATAGCCATCATCAGAATAAGCAACAAAGTCATCAGAGTCATAATAAATGGGATCCTCAGAGTCATCAAAGATGGGCATGTCATTCTTCATGAAAGAGGTATCACAAGGATTATCACATTGGTCATTATGGTATGCATTTTGAAGAGAATCATGACTCTTGGGAGAATTAAAAGAAGAACGAGATCGTGAAGAAGAAGAATGTGAAGACTTAGTGAAAGAAGAATGTTTGGATGATGATGAATGATGCAAAAACTTAGAAGAAGAATAATGTTAAGATGATGAGGAATGATGAGAAGATTTAGAAGGTGAAATATGTTTAGAAGAAGATTTTGACAAGATCATGTGCATGACTTCAATGAAGACATCTGACTCTCTCAATTTTTGTTGTATTTTTGCTATGGATTCATCAATCATGTAACATCCAAAAGAATGACATGTCATGAGTTCATCAATAAGTGCGATATCATCCATTGTCAAGAGCCCTTTCCTAAGAAGATAGCAGAGATCCATGGTTATAGAAGAGAAGGAATCAAGAAGAGATGAATAGAAGAAGATAGACTAGATAATAAGAGGAAAATAAGCAAGAAGACATGAAGATCTTAGGAAGAAGAGGAAGAAGCGTGAAAGAAGAAGAGAAAGGATGGAAATGGAAGACCAAGAAGACATGGGAGATGTGGAAGAAAGAAGACCAAGAGTCATTTTGTGCAACTTGATAACATTTAAGTTAATTTGGATGTTGAGCAACATGTCATAACACTTTTGGGGAGATCTATTGAATTTTTTTAGTACTCAAGAACTCAGATTTGTTCAATTTAATTGACCAACTAGATGCATTAACAAATTTTTATCATGAATCAGGCACAAAAGACAACAATCAGGGAGTTCAAGCAATCAATGTCTTCAAACAATGAGCAAGGGACAAAGCAACCTTGCACATGAACATAGATAGTGTCATAGTAATTCTACTCCATAAGAATGCTACTTGTGTATGTTCTCAAATGTTTTCCAATCACACACATAGTCCTAGAAAATAAAAAGTTGGTTGCACTATGGTTCTTAGTAATGGCTTGACTCTGCAACTTTTGCAATCTTAAGTGGGTGAAATCCAATCCCGGTGCACTGAGGTTTTGACACAGTCCAAGAATTTAATCAATCAGGAGTTGCTGAGGAGATCTGACAACCCATAAGAAACTACACCCATGGAGATTTCTTCCACAAGGATATTTATATAGCGGTTGTTGCTACCATGGAAAAAATGGATATTACCGCTTGAGTTTCCATCCAAGTGGTTGACCCAATAAAGGGAATGTCCACTACGGTTAACCCTCCCTAACAAGGAAGACTCACAATATGGAGCACATGGGGACTTAGTTTGGATTCAAGGGTTCCAAGTTTCTGATTCTCCCAAAAGGGAAAAGAGCATAATCCTCTAGCCTCTTCACCTCACCAAAAAATAGCAAACATGATTCACTGACCCACTAATTTAAAATCACCTCATTCAAGGCTCACACAAAAAAAAATGACACCAATCTCCCAAAGAGAGAATGTATTGCCAAAATTTGAAGCCCAAACCAAGTTGACTAATGAGATGAAAACAAGATCCTTCCCTACCTACAAGGGGATCTATCATCAAGAAGAGCTTCGCATGTAAAACAAGCGAATGAAGCCCACTCTCTCAAGATTGCCAAAAATAGTGTTCATAGGGCCTAATTACTATGTGAAATATATTTGCAAGAAAACAAATCTAGGTCCATTTTAGAGCACCAATTTGGAAATGTGATCTATGAAAGAAAGAAACACTCAAGCTAAACACATGATATATTCATTTTAATTCCCAAAATCCAAATGTTATAGAGATCAAAAAAATACCTCAAATCTAATGCAATGCGAATCATTATGTTGTTTATCCAAGCAAGTCCAAGCAATCCTCACGAACTCTCCAACAAGCAAGACAAAAAAACAAGCAAACAAGATATGCAATCTATATTCAACTTATGCAAACCCTAGGGTTAGATCTGAAAATCAATTGTTAAGAGAAATGATAACTAGCAAATAATCCAAATGACAACTCACATCATGCATTGAACGATGTGAAAAATAAGTGCAAGCTAATAATTAAATACCCTTTTTTAATTTTGATTTTTGACCTTGTCAACAAGATTTGATTTGTTTGTTATTAATTTGGATCCCAAACCCTAAATATAGAAAACAAACCCCTATTAAAAAATAGAGTTCTTTCCAAAAATGTCATAATTTTAAAAATATCTTTTTATTTGTGCCCTAGGGAGCTATTTTCCCAAAATAGTCTAGTTTTCATAAATCGACCAAATGAGCTATAATATTGAATCCAAATTTAAAAATAAAAGAATTTACCCCCTGTAGAATTTAAAGAACTTTCTGAAAATGTAAAAATTTCTGAAAAATTTGCTGATTTGTGCCGAAAATTAAGGTTTTATGAAAAATAAAGAAAAAATTAATAAAAATTCAAAATACCTTAGAAAATTCTAAAATTTTTATTGGAGCTTCTCTGATATGTCAGCAACCAGAAAAAAAAATTTCAGATAGAAACTCAAATCTGTTTGGGAGATATGATCAAATCTTTGAAAATCTAGGGTTTTCATCTCCAAGCAAATCTGCACAAAGGGTTAGGCTTGAAAAACTTCAATAAAATAACCATGTAAAGATTAGAAAATCTGAGATGTGAATAAAATGAAAGAAAATTAGGAGCATCATGCCCCACGGTGGGTGCCAAAAATGTGTGCTAAAATATTGACACACTTCTATGAATCATTCCATCCAAGCTTGCTCAAGAATGAGGCCTCAAATATCGATCGATAGCTCTCTAGTCATGGAGTGCAAAGGTGTGAAATGGAGGCCCTCAGATTGACCTAGTTAGTGCCTATGCAAGTACACCATGAAATGAGAGATTCAATGCATGAAAATGAGATCTACTCTATATGATAACAATGCATGAAAAGAAATTAATCTAAATAATAACAATGCATGGCTAAATCTATGAAAGGAAATACAAATGCATGATTAATCTATGAAAATACACATGAATCTAATCTACATGAATAGCTATGAATGCAAGAAGAATGAGACAAGAAGAGATAAGTTGCGATATCCAAGCTTGAGTTCTCAAATCCTCCTCAAAAATTGCTCTCCAAACTTGCAGCATAACAATACTATGAAAAAGATGATTGATGATTGATGATTGAATACCAAATGAGAAGGAGAGGTTTCCTTATATAGGAAAGTGAATGGTTGAGATTAAGAGGCAAAAACCCACCACTTAGGAAGATGTGATGAAAAAGGGATTTTTATTTAATTTTTATTTAATTTATTGCCTTTTTCAACAAATAAAGTGCTTTAAGTGGGGATTTTTATTTATTTAATTAAAAGAGGGGTTTTCTTTATAATTAAATAAATTAGAAGAATTCTATTTAATTAAACGGGAGGAATTTAATTAAATTAAATAAGATGAATTTAATTAAATGGGAGATTAAATCTTTTAATTAAATAAGAGGAATTTTATTTAATTAAAAGGGAGATTAAATCTTTTAATTAAATAAAAAAGATCAAGACTTAGGAAATATTGAAATAATTGAATTAATTACAATTTGATCAAGGAAATTAATTTAAATTGAAAATGTTGCAAAGCATTGATTCAGGAATTTGATAAAATGATAAATGGGGCCCAAAGTCTAAGCGACCATTTTAGGGTGCATACAACTGGTTCAACAATCAGAATAACAATCTTATTCGCTTTATCCTGGAGGTCATCATACTTTCCATTGATATCTCTATTTTCATAAAGAAGCCAAGAGTTCAGCTAGTAATCCATCTCGGCCCGCTCTTTAACAACCTGCATAAACCTTGTAGGTTCTTGGCTTTTCACTGTCTCATTATCATGGCTGCCACCAATTTTATCATTATCTTTTTTGTTTTTCCCTTCAAATTTATTACCCACTAATTTTTCAGAGGTATCCCTGAAAATCTTACCTTCATTAGACTGAGACTAAGCATAACTCACCAGAATAGAAGAATGTTGTGATTTACCTTCTCTTGAGTCTTCAAACTCAACTCACTATTCTTTTTCTCAAAGGTTTTAGTTCTCACTTCACTAAGGGTTCTAGGCTCTTCTAAAATTTTGTTACCTTCCCATCCTTCCATTTCCATGTCCTCAGAATTGCTTTTTCTATCTCTATCCATCTCCTCGAAGGATCCAGTGATATTGTACTAAGGAGATTTTGTATCCTCCCCTGTTTCCATACTAGTTTCCTCAGAAAGGAACTTGGCCGCTACACCCTTTTCACCTCTTTCTATCTTCCCCTTATCCTCTATTTCATTGTCTGTGTTCATACCATCCTCCTCCGTGATAATCTTAGTAGGGTTAGCCCCACTAGTATTAGATTTACCCTTTCTCTTTTTGACAGGAGTATTACTCTCCTTAGCCATAAGTCTTTTTCCCTTCTTTCCCCTGCTTGAACCTTCGACCTGGATATTATCCTACAACTTAAACTTAGCATACTCATAGATCAACATAGTTATTCTATCATGGAGAATAGGCTTCTCAACATGCTTTCTATTTTCCATAATGCTATTACCCAAAGATTTTAGAAGAAAATAGGGGAAAGAGATTTTCCTATTATAGTCGAAATGGTTAACCAACATAAAATGAAAATTATAAACCCTAGTATACCGACCATCGAGGGTAAATTACTACATGATAGCTTTAACTACTTTAGCCCAAAAGAGCTTCATATGACACCGCAGGATGAAATCCCCTGACTGTTTAACAAGTAAATCTCTTTCCTCCTAGGTCTTAGGGTACATTCTAGCAACATTTTTAGCCATAACCCCACATTTATAATATTTCAAACCAGACATTCTAAGACCCATGATTTTATAAATGAGTTTCTCATAAATGCAGAAGGTCTTACCATAGAGAGTTACCTTTCCATTGTCCCAGCTGTCTGTGAATTCCTTATAAATATCCTTTTCATAACCATGGAGTCTCTCCAGATAATCTGTGACCCCTCCTTCCTTGAGTCTCTTCTAGACCTCTGCTTCTTTTTTCCATTTGCAGACAGAGGGTTCTTGCCATTTCAACTTACCTCTCATTTTACCAATGAACCAGATATCAAAAAATCGCACAGAATAAATAAACCTCTTCAATTGTAAAGTTTTTGATATTAGCAGTAGCAAGAGGGTGCAGACCTGAGGCACAAAATAGCTAACAAGACAGACTTAAAAACATATTAACTCATCATCGTCAGCAATAGTAAAATAGGTAAACTATCTACCTCTATCAAAAACCATAACCAAAAAGTTGAACTAGAAGTGGTAAGTGTCCTAGAAATTAACAGTATCAGAGTTGTGCATCAAAAAAGAAATACGAAGCCATGTAGGGCTATTTAAAATAGTCTTAAACTTAAAATAAAAATTTCTGGTCCAAAAATAGGGCTTGGGGTCTATAGTGTGGTGGTCCCCCATTCTGTACTTCATTTTTAGCTAGATCCCTTCCCGTCCAATAAGTGTTTCGACAACAATAGGTCCGACCACTCTTCATTGAGGAACTTGAAGAGTTCTTTGTTTCCATCCACTGATTCCTTCCCAGCTAAGGCTTGTTCATTCAGTAGGTAGAGGGTAGTGGAGGAGGCATGCATAAATTTCATAGTGAATTTAATAACATCTGCCAGCCTCCTGTTGGTGTTATCCAAGTCCCCATTTAGTTTGGTCACCGAGTTCTCTAGATTAACCATCTGGGATTTAATTTTTCCCACCAACCCAGAGCCCGCAACAGACTTAGGGTCCTTGATCTTGCTTTTAGGGATATAAATATCCTTACCCACATTGGCCTTAGTGTCCTTTTTTTCAATTTTTCCCTCTTCCCGGTAAGAATTAGTCTAATTGTCCTTCCTGCTATGGGACTCAACTGAAACATCCTCTTTGTCAAAGAGCTCCTTCATTGCCCGTTTCCCTTTTTATTTGGCAAGCCAGGAATATTGGTAGGTATTGGTGGGCATAGGGTCAACATTAAGGGGGAAATCAAGGTTAATATATATTCTTTTGCCCTTTTTAGTAGGATGAGGAGAGTCCTCCAAGTTGAGGTCATGATTGCTACCCGTACATAGAGTAGGGGTCGAGTGGATACCAGAGGAATTAGGGATAATCATAGGGGTAGAACCACCAATGGAATCTTAAGGTGAGGGAATGCCTTGGTTTAGGGAGACAGATGGGGACAAATTTTGTTGGGCCATCTGGGTAATTTCCATGGTGGGAGGCAGGCAGAGAGCACGGTGGAAGTGGTAAATCCTAAAGATAAGCCCTTGGTGAAGGAAGATGGGTTTTTTTCCATAAGAGATGGCTTTATTGACAGCCATAACCATATTCTCAAGTGAATGTAGAAGGTAAAAAGGCATTGAAATTAACATTTTATGTCTAAGATGATTGAGAAAGGGAAGGTGATAGTTATAGAAAGTACCAAACCTACCCTCCAAGGTGAAGTATTTCATCACAATCTTACACATCTTTGGCCATAATTCTGGAAGATCTATCATGCTATAGCCCCCATTCTTCGACACAGGTTTATCATCATTTGTAAAGAACTGATCAAACTCCATTCTGGCTTGGGTTTTAGTGGTTTTCTTCCACTTTCTTCCCATGGTTTCCATGCCTGTGGCCTTAACAATAACCTCTTTGTTGAGTTTTAAGGTGATACCATTAATAGTCACTCTTCTTTCGCACCATCTTTTGACAAACTTGTGAGAAATCATGTCATCATGCCCAGTCAAACATTTCATGAAGGGAAAAATCCCTCCTTCCTTGCAAAAATACATGACCATGGGGTCAGAGGTGAAATCTTCCTCGATCTTGTTGGGTTCAATCCTATCGTGGTCCCCTCCCATTTTTGTAATGTAGTTCTGAGCAATATTCGCCCAAAATTTCTAAACCTAGAGAGAAGCAGAATCCTTTTTAGCAGAAGGCCATTAAAAACTAGAGCAAGAAAAAATCTAAGCTGTTGCGTAAAGTGGAAAAAATGGGTTACAAAATGGCCTTTATGAATCTATCTTTCTGTGTACAAAAACCTGCTAAAATAATTGTTATTAGGCACAAAAATATCTAGTAAGGCCGCAACCAAGGTTAGCACATGTGAGCAGAATTGTAAACCATTGTTACAACCAAAACAATCTTCCCCTTATCCTTTGATAATTACTCTAAATTTTTGATGGCATAAAAAGAAATTATGACACTTTATGGCGGTGACACAAGCAATCTGCCTCCTTCACCAAGAAGAGATCCAACTATCCTCAGCCACGTGGTCTTTCCAAAAGTGAAAACCGAGCAAGCACAAATGGATATTGTTTTGAGGTCCACCATTTAGTGCCCATTTTTTATTTTGAATTTCAAACATCACGGGATTTGTTGTTACTTCTACTCATTTCCCGCCCCAGCAGGTCCTGAGTGATTTTTGGTAGCTTCTTAGCTATGCGCCAGCAACATAAGCCATCTATCTGCAGTCCCACATCCGCCATGGAATAGGAAATAGAGTTCCCTTCCTTGTAAGTGTGCTTTATGGTGAATTGAGAAAAATGAAGCATTAGCCCCCTGATATCTGACAAAAGAGGCTCAACCCACCATCCAGCCAAGGAGTACCCCCCAACAGCCTCAATAATGATCTTAGAGTCCCCTTTAATTTCAATTCTGGTGCACCGACAATTTAGGGAAATAATTAATCCCGATAGGAGTTTCATGGCCTCAACCTGATTAACCAAGTGGTCAATAAGGGGGCCAGCATAAGCGGTAACCAATCTCCCCCATTGATCTCTTATAATCCCCCTCCTGCTTGCCTGCCACCCTGGGTCGCCCCATCAAAATTGAGTTTGTACCAATTTGCATGGGGTGGGGCCCAAATAGTAGCTTTTCTAGCTTTGAGTTTAGAGTTATCAATTATATAGAATCCCCTACCTAGGCCCTAGGCCTTGGCAATCTTCCAATCTAAATTGGTGGGGTGAGAAGAAGGGATTTTCCAGCTCCCAACCAACAGGTTATCTTGAATGAGTTTCAAGTGAGCGTAGAAGACCTCCATATGATTGAGTTTAGTCTCTCTGAAGATCCTATTGTTGTTTTCTTTCCAAATGACCTAGCAAAAAAATAAGGGGATTTGGGTCTAGAGGAGTTTGATCAGCAGGTGTTGGGATGGCGATTGCCACTCAAGAAGAGTGTCTTGGATGTTGCAGTTAGACACCCACTGGAGGTTGAGTCTAGAGAGGATCTCCTGCCAAAACCCATTAGAAAATTTGTAGTGGATCATGATATGATTGGGGATTTCCACATCAATCTTGCATAGGCTACACTGGTTGGCGAGGCTAAACCCACGTTTAGCAAGGTTTTCGAGCATGAGGATTTTCCCATGGAGAGTAGTCCACAAAAAAAAAATTGACTTTGTGGATTAATTGGGGCTGCCAAACCTTCCTCCAAAAGGAAACATCAGCCCCTTCATTGATAAGCAGACCATAAGCTGATTTGACAAAGAATCTGCCATGTTGGGTTTGTTTCCATAGCAATATATCTAGTCTGTCAATCCAAGGGATGTAGATCAACAACAAAATTTCCCTGAGTTTAGTAGCAGGCATGGTCAGGTCTGATTTGAACTAGATGTGTGGTAGGAGATCAATCCACTTTCCATTGGAGATGAAGTTGGAAACCTGGGAACCAACAGCAAGGGACAAGACATTTTTTAATTGAGAGAAATAGGAGTTCCCTAGAATAGAATCAGGCAGCCAAGGGTCATCCTAGAATCTGATATTATGTCCATTACCCAGCAACTAGATGACTCTTTTCTCTATAATACTTCTGCATTTGAGGATGTTGTTCTAGATTTTAGAGCCCCTAGGTTGACCACTCACCATAAAGAGCTTATAGAAGCAGCCCCCATCTACGTACTTGGCTTCCATGATTCTGCACCAGTCAGCATTTCCCTATATCATGGTCCAAGCAACCTTATAAAGTAGGGCCTGATTGAGGTTGCGGATTTTCCTTAACCCCAGCCCCCCTTAAGGTTTTCGGAAGACAAATAGTATCCCAGGAGACCATTGGCAGGCGTTTCTTCTCTTTCGATCACGACCAGAGGAAGCTGTGTTGGATCTTTTCCAACTTGTCAACCCTGAAGGCAGAGATTTTAAAAATAGAAAAAAAATAGACTGGAATTCCCTAGAGAGAAGAAGCAAGGAGTTGAAGCTTACCAACATTGTTGAGGAGTTTACCTTTCCAGTCCGCTAGTTTCTTTTGGGTTCTTTCAAGGATAGAATTCTAGAAATCATTCTTGACACCATTGACCGTCAGTGGGAGTCCAAGGTAAGTGGCTGGAAGTTTGTCGGCCTAGCAACCCAAAATCTTCAAAATGTTGTTCTAGACCACTCTCTCAGTGTTGAAGAAAAACAACCAGCTTTTGTGATAATTGATGTGTTGACCCAAGGCTATAACATAGTTGTACAATAGTTGTTTCCACTTAGCAGATTCTCTAACTAAGGAGGCTCCAAAGAAGGAAGTGTCATCAACAAATTGCTGTAAGATAGCAGGTTATAGAGTGGTGGATGACCTTATCCTCATAATTTCTCTGCTGCAGGCCATCTCCATCATATTCTAGCCAAGAGCTTTAGCAAGGAGGATGGAGAGGTAGGGGGACAGGGGGTCCCATTGGCAGAGCCCTTTACCAAGGTAAAATTTAGTTCGAGGTCTACCATTGAATAACACTAAGAACTTCACAGTCTCCAAACAACACCTAATAAGGTCTATGAATTTTTCTGAGAAGCCAAAAGAAGCCAAGACTTTGTAGAGGAAATTCCAGTGGACTTTGTTGTAAAATTTAGAGGCATCCAGCTTGAGATCCATCCTAGCAGCTCTTTTGTAGTCAATGGAGTGGATGATTTCATGGGTGGTAATGGCAGCATACAAAAATTTTTTGCCTGGGACAAAACCCATCTGGTTGGGGCTAATGATTTTGTCAAGCAAGGGTTTGATTCTGTTAACCAAGATTTTGGAAAAGATCTTATACAAAGTGTTGCATAGACTTATGGGTCTAAAATCCTCCATGAAATTTGGCTTCACACACTTGGGGACCAAAACAATAAAGGTTTCATTGAGTTTCTTTAGAAGTTTTTTTGCATCTGATGAAATCTCGAGCAGCATGGATGACATCATAACTAACAATATCTGGATACTCTTGGAAGAAAGCTGTAGGGAAACCATTTGGGCCAGGGGCTTTGTAGGCTCCCATGGAGAAGACCACCTTATGGACCTCCTCATCTGAGACCCTAGACAAGAGCATAACATTATCCTCCACCGTGATGTCCTTAGGGAGCTGAGCTATGAGATTATCCTATAGAGAATCTGGGTCCCCAGTGGCCAAAATGGTGAAGGTACTGGAGAAGTAATCAGTTGCTAGCCCTCCAAGTTGGGTAGGGTCTGAGATCTCCACTCCCCCAGGATCATGGAGTTTGGCGATGGAGTTTCCTTTTTTATGCTTGCAGGCTGATTGATGGAAGAAGGTCATGTTGCGATTCCCATCCTTCAACCACTGGACCCTGCATCTTTGCTTCCAGAAGACTTCCTCATTAGCTAGAGTATCTTTCTAGCTTTTCCTGGTATTTTCTTCCTCCAAGTGTAAATCCTCTGAAAGGTCAGACCCTACCATTTTTCCTTGGAGAGAAATGAGTTTCTCATTTAGCATTTTTTTGGTATGGAAAATGTTACCAAAGGTGTATTTCTCCACCCTTTAACCTCCACTCTAATAATCTCAAGCTTGGTAGCAACCCTGAACATTGCCAAACCTTTGACCAGAGTAGACCACCAAGATTTAACCTTTTCACAAAAACTAGGGTGGGAGCCCCACATAATCTCATATCTAAAGGGATCTGGGTACTGATATCTAACATCCACCCATTTGAGGAGGAGTGGGTTGTGCTCCGATGTAGTTCTAGGGAGGGCAGCCAGGGAAGAGGTAGCGCCCAGGTCCCAGGTGGAAAGACAGGTCAATTATAATGTTAATAATCTCCAATCTTATCTTTTTTCCATAAACTATATTTGACATGATATTATATCATAAATTTAATAAAAAATTAAATACATACACTTTAATAAAATAATTATACTATGCAAATGATGTTTTTGAAAAGGTCTCACACATCTTATAAAGTAATTGAAAACCAAAAAACAAAAATTTAGATAAAAAAAAATAACTAAACAATTTCATAAGTAGACCTAACATGTCATACCCTTTACCTAGGCATCAAACATAAATATATATTTTTGAAGACCTTTCTTCCTTCTTTGAACATAATCTAGGAAATTTCATCACTCAAATTCTCAAAGATGGCAGAGGTAGGACGTGAAATCCTCTTTGAGGTCCTAATTGGATACAATACAAAACAATATGACCACATAATTGAGAAAATTGAACACCAAGTGAAGTTGTAATATGAACAAAAGGAAGTGCCCTAACACCGCTCACCAAAATATGGGAAGAATGCATAGTAGAATTTTAAGGAAAAAGAAATGTAGAAGGGACCACCACTCCCATCAATAGTTAGATGCTTAAAAGGCTCTGAATTAGAATAATTTAACCATATTCACTATAATATGCTCATTAAAAGATAATCCTTCCACCAAGAGGAAGATTGCTTAAGGCGCATGGAACCATATGTCAAATGTCTCTTTGAAAAGAAACATCGACAATAGAAGTAGATACCTTCATAATCTAATATTTGACTCCTAGACCAGTCCTCCACTCCCAAGATAACTTCTACTAGGAGGGACTTGGAAACGTTTGGTTCTATAAAAATTCTAGTATTGGTAGTGTAAGATCTAACATTTTAGTTACATGGTTCATCCTAATAGAATGATCCATAAAGTTTCTAACACCAATATATTTGATAAGAGGATGAGAAGATGAAAACCAAAGTTTTATTATGACAATGTATGATGGCACTAGTTACAAAGACATTCCTCAAGATTGGAGACAAAATGAAATGGGACTTTAAAGAAACCCTTGGTACAAGGGTAGGTATTTATTCTTTTCTTTCTAATAGGACACTATTCCTAATAAATCCACATGTTTAGATTACAACGCAAAAACTAGAATTTATTGAATCTAAAAAAAAATTTCTAATGCAAGATTTATTTTTTCATTTTTGCTAAAATCATCACCTAAAACCATAACAAGGGGAGACAAGGTAGATAAAAAAAAGAGCCTACCAAAGTTGGGGAGATTAGGTGAAACACAAGTAGCATGACCTCAAGTGCAAGATAGCTAATTTTTTTTTTAGGGGAAGGAAACTTAGAATGCATGATATACTCATAAGAGTTAGTAGAGGTAGAAATATCATCAACCACAATTGGAAACAATATGAAAGGGTAACAAAACCTAATTGAGAAAATTGAAAACCAGGTGGAAGTTGTAATACCAACAAAAGTAAGTGCCTTAACACCACTCACCAAAATATGGGAATAAGACATAATAGAAGTTTAATGAAAAAGAAATGTAGAAGAGACCACCACCCCATCAATAGTTAGATGCTTAAAAGACTTTGAATTAGAATTATTCTTGATCATATTCACTATCATATTCCCATGAAGAGAATCCTTCCACCAAGAGGAAGATCTCTTGAGGCACATGGTATCATATGCCAAATGTCTCATTGAAAAGAAACAATGACAACTATAGAAGTATATAACTTCATAATTTAATATCTGACTCCTAGACCAATCCCCCACTCCCAAGATAACTTTTAAACTAGGAGGGACTTACAAAAGTCTAGTTCTAAAAAAAATTCTAGTATTGGTAGTGTAAGAGAACATTTTAGTTACATAAACAATCCTAATAAAATGATCAATAAATTTTCTAATACGAATGTATTCGATAAGAGGATTAGAAGATGAAAACCAAGGCTTTATTATGACAACATGCTGATGCTAAATAAAAGAACATTCCTCAAGAATGGAGTAAAAATCAAAGGGGACTATAAAGAAACCCTTTGTACAAGGGTAGGTATGTGGTCCCCCATATTTGTGAACTATATCATTATGGATGCAATTTGTTGGTGATTCGGCATATCGGATGATATCTAATATGATTGATTGGTTAGTGTGGTATAGACCATATAGCTCTTTATGAGCATGGTGGGAGAGGGTTTCAGGGTCCCTCATGGTCGAGTGGCATGGCCAAATTATGTTGGTGATCAAAGTATAGGTTATCAAGAAATTTTGGTTTATATGCAGACTCCTCTATGATATTATGGCATCCTTTTATTGTAATCATGTGCTTATGATGTATTCATGGTAAAAATTTATTCATTTGATGAATTTGTATTCCCTGCAATGGAACAATGATGCAATCATGATTAGTATGTAGGGTATATCAATTTATATTATTCTTTGAGTGATCTTGATCTCTAATCGATGTATCTGGTATATTCTAATTTCCATATTGTATATTCCTTTTCTCATGACCCTACGATCCTATTGATGATGTGTTATTTGCACTTGTATAGTAAGAATGGTTTGTATTCATGGCATTTTGATTTATAATTCTAGCAGTTGGGTGTAATTATATGATGATTATTTCTTCTAATGTGCTTTTAGTACTCTCATATTAATAGGAACATTTCCATTGGTGCACTAAAATGAATGTAGATGTGTTTGAACAGGCCCAAAGGAGGATTTAGTCATTATTTGATGTTAGTAGGATGGCATGTTAGATATTGATTGGGCTAAGAGTCCTTAGTGGCGAACTAACTAATCAAAAGAACTTGAAATTTGGTATAGATTTATAGATCAACGCCTCCTCATGTCAACTACTGTTTGTGTTAATTGGTATCTTTGCCTGGAAATTTGCACCTCCACCTCTCTGGAATGAGACAACCCAACCACAAAAACAATTCTATGTTTCAATCAACAGCTCTGAGTATGGATTGGCACCTGCATGAATCAGTGCCCCTTCCCATCTTCGGCGTCTCCACCCAAGCTAGATGTATTCTTGGTAGTTAATCGATTGTTTTGATGCTTCGTGGTTGACCTTGTTTTTATGTTGTGTTTAATTTATTGTGATATCTCTACATTTTATATAATGTCGTTATTGTGAGGTGAAGTAAATGTAACTGTTGTGTAGCAAAGGATTAATTGTTCAAAAACAAAAATTTGTATGTTTTAGTGCATGTTCTGTCCTCTCTCCGAGCGTTCCTTGGTAGGGCATTACATTTTACTCTTTCATTTTTCATTTTTAATAAATTATATTATTTGTCATTTGCCACTTTATTTTAAAAAAGAATTGTGTAGAAAATTATATATTGTATTTTATTAGGATTTAATTATGTTGCAAAAAAAACTTACATAGTTGAATCTAGAAACAACAGATAAAGAAAAAAATACCTTAAGCTTAATCCAAAGGTGAATTAATCATATTTAAGCTTTTATTGAAAAGGTGGTGTGAAATTGAAAGACCTCACACTATCAAAATGTTCAAAAGGAAAGATAACATTAGAGGTACCAAAAGATGTACCTCATGAAAGAGCTCAATGAAAATTTTCCTAGGGTATTTGTTTGGGGATATCATGGTCACTATCCACCAAAGTTCCGAACCCAACATTAACTATTGGGCTAAGACTAGTTGCAACCATTATAAAACTAAAAGTCCCCCAATAGATATGGTATTATGGGAGACAAACTAAAAAAAATCAAATAGTACACTGAAGAAAGTAAAACCCTAGCTAAGTAGCTTGAGTTTTGAAACACAATTATAAATAAATGTTATGAATATAAAACATCACAAGATATTTTTTATTCATTAAAGGTTGCACAAATTTCAAATGTGCAATGTGTAGATTAAACCTAGAGAGCTTGGAGTTGGGGTTTATTCTATAAAGTTTGACATACAATATTCCTAGCAAGAAATTTGTGTAATTTTAAACAACTCTTTAATAAATTCACCAAGTACAGATCATACAAATGAAGTTAGTGATAGGAACTTCTATTTGAAATAGAAGATGAACCCTTGTGAAAATATTGCTTCTATTATCAATATAATTTTTTTTGTTTCTCAACTAAATAGGTATAGCGGATCTCAAAAAAAAGTTAATACAAAATAAAATCATTATAAGGATAAATTAATAATGACTAAAATAAGGTCTTAAGTTATTAATGTTTAGGGCAAAACAAGTTATAGGTTGTTTTATTAGGATTTAACTATGCAGTTTTAAGTTAATGTAACTTATTGATCTATATTTTATGTGTAGTGTCTAATGAAAATTTATTTTTCTTGAGAATGAATTATTTAGTTAAGACTTATTATGTATCTCTATGATGTTTTCCATAGAGTTAAAGAATTAGAAACTCCTAGGGGACTCATTAGTAGCATGATATATTGTTTTAGTAAATTTTTTTGTTACATGTATCTCCAACAAATGATATCTAAAACCTCACTCCCTATAATGCACACAAATAATTTGTTAATATTTGAAGCTCCATTTAAAAGTGTAATTAATCATAATTTTCATTTTTATGCTAAAAAGTGGTATCAAAGTGAAAGAACCGATAGAAAGATAGCTTGTTAGGGAATATATTTAACCTACTACATAGCATCAACACACACACTTCTATCCTTTATGTAGGAGCCACCACTTACATATTATATTAAATGTGGGATAGAAAATGAGTGATGCTATCATCTAGTATTAATAAAATCTCTTTTAGATATAAATTATTAAGAGATTGGATGTAAAATAATTAGATAATAAACATTAACATAAATGAAGTACACATAAAAAGGGTTCCCTAAAATATTATAGGAAATATTAAGAGCATAGTACACAATAATGTAAATCTCCTTGAGCTATATCCAACTACTGAAGTTTATCACGACTCGACATTTGAGAATCCTTTACTTTAGGCTTGTCATGCAACTCTTTCTACTTTAGCTGACCTAGTCGCTATGTTTCGAATACATCGATGTTCCTTGTTGTTATGTCTTCTAGTTAGATCTGGTGTTGAGGTTTTGAATTAATGATAATTGTGACCTTTTAAATATGTTGTGATGATGAGTCATGAGATGGACCAATGTTATGATGCTTAATAGATGTTTAATGTTATTATTGCATGCATATATGAGGACTTATGATGTAATTGCAAATAAAAAGAGTTGAATTATGAATTATGGCTATTAAATGAAATATTTTAAAACTATCAATTTAATGTTAATTCATGTACTGATGTATCATTTTGGCTTTGAGTTTGGTTGATTGGATGCAGGAATGAAGGTGTGGGTGTGGTTGAGGTAGAGGAGTCTAGCCCTCTGCATTGGTGGGTGCAGACGAGATGGTCTCCATACACACATCACATAGCTATTTTTGATTAAATTGATGAATCTTAATGCTAACATTAACCCTAGATAAATAAATATATGATTGAATGCACTTGATTATAGAAGACTTTAAATGAAAAGTTCCATCGTGAGTGTTAAGTGTGTGTAGTCAAATGGAAAGATGTGTTTAATATATATATATATATATATATATATATATATATATATATGAAATTGATTGTAGATGGTGCAATTTACCCTTAATTTTAACTACTTCAAGAGGTGTTATCTTTTCATTTTAATGTATTACTGATATAAATGAGTTTAGTATATATAAAAAAAAATATAGTGTCATTCTGCCTTTTAATTTTTTTTTTGAGAAAAAAAGACATTATCCACTATCAAAAGGAGAAGGAAAAGTAGTTAGCGTGATGCAGGGGAGGTGGTCTCTCCATTATGGGAGGATGGGAGGAGATAAAGGGGATGGTTTCCTTTCTTTGAAGAAAAAAGATAGAGGAGAGAAAAAGAAACCATAGAACAAAATTCTGAAAAGAGAAGAAGAAATAATTAGGAGCAGCGTCGCTGAATGTGGGAATAGGGAATAGTGGATGTGTGGACGTCTGTAGAGGTAGAGAAACTGCAATCTCAACCTTGGTCATCAAAATTTCCAGGTTCTTTTCTTGATTTTTTGCTGGAAACATTTTGAGCAGTGTTGCGTTATATTATCTGTTAAATTAGCTACAAGTTTCATTAGAATGATGGTGGTTTTTGTTTTATGTGATTCCTTTGTGGAAATTACAATTGCTATCTTTCCTTTTTTAAAAATCCTCTTGTTACACTTGCGTGTGCGAATAGATTGATTTCTGTAAGCACATAAGATCGTGTGGGGTGATGCACTTTTTATTTCTTCCTGTGCGTGACAGCACCAGCTTTCCCCACCGTCGTATCCTACGAATCAACCATTCCTTGTTTTAAACCTATTTCATCCCTGAGGAAATCCTTGGTTTAATGGAGGGGAAGACGTGCGATAATTCTGTCATACTCCAAAAACTATTGTTTGTTATATACATTTAAGGGAATGTTTGAGTCATTGGAGTTTAATACTCCAGCTCATGGCAATGATACAGGAGGAGATAATTCTTCCACTTTTACCATGAGCCTCCACTTCTTGTAATCGCAGACCTAATTTATTCACTTGCAGGAAAACACAATAATAACATTTCATAGGTAGTTCTTCATTATTTCTATAGTAAGCTCCCAACCGCGACGACTAAGGCAGTTGGACTATTCCTTTCACCTCTGTATTCAATGTGAAAATTCCTATTGTAGTCACTGATTATTAATCTCCTATCTCATAAAGATTATTTAACAACTGAAAATAAATTTATAGCTAAATATTGAAAAATAACACAACTGCAACTTCACCAATAAAAATACGGAAAGAAATATGCAACACAAAGAACACAATATTTTTGGCTGCAGATGAGAAATATATATTAATCTTCAACAAATTAAGAGATACAAAATTCCTTGTCTCTCACTAGCAGAACTTAGACAATCTCTTAACTCCTCCTACTGATATTCCTCCACTGCTATCCCCAACGCTATCACTACGCCCTTGCTAACACTGCAAGATTTTTTGCTATCACTGCAAACTCATTTGCTAACACTGAAAATTCTCTCCAACTTGTGTTGGTGTGATGTGATTGATGTCTCTCCAAATGCCCCTAGACCCCCTTTTATACTACCCTCATTAGTAAACCAATGACCGAGATTAATTCTCAATCAATGGCTGAGATAGATTACAACCCAATAACCAAACAAAAAATTAATTGCAAGTTGTTGCAAGTTGTCACCTAGGGGAATCAAACAAACAAACAATTAATTATTGTTAGCAAGTGGTGGGACAGCTATACAAGCTAACAAACTAACATTCCCTCTTAGCAAGGAAACTGTTCAGCAGGACACCCAACTTATCTCTGAAGAAGATGAATTTTGCCTTCCCTAATGCCTTTTTTAGAATGTCTGCTACCTGGTCCTCTATAGGTATGTACTATAGCTAAACAATCCCCCATTGTACACAATCTCTGATGAAGTGATACCTGATGTCTATATGTTTAGACCTATCATGAAACACTGGATTCTCAGACAATTCGATGCAACTCTGATTGTCACAATGTATCATAGTAGTCTCAACTCTCTGACCAAACAAGGCCACTAGCAACTTTTGAATCCATATAGCTTCACATGTCGCCATGCTAGCTGCTATGTATTCTGCTTCTACAGAACTCAAAGCCACGGACTTCTTTTTCCTGCTGAACCAAGAGACAACTCCCGATCCCAAACTGAAACAACACCTTGAAGTGGTTCTCTTGTCTATTGTATTGCCTATCCAATCTGCATCAGTATAGCCTATCAACTTGATACCTTCACCTCGAACATATATGATCCTGTACAAATATTTCTTCAATCTGCACACATGGGTCTCTTTGCTATTTGCTACAAAGCCTTCTGGTTGCTCTATCTATACCTCCTCTCTCAACTCACCATTAAGAAATACTATCTTGACATCCAATTGATGGATCTACCATCTCATCTATGCTGAAACTGAGATCACAGCTTGTATAGAAGTATACCTGGCCACAGGAGCAAATGTCTCCTCATAGTCTATTCCCTCTTTCTAAGAGAACCCTTTCGCCATGAACCTTACCTTGTATTTCTCGATGCTACCATCTGCACCATGCTTGATCTTGTAGATCCAGCGTGATCCAACCACTGCCCTATCTGTTGGTCTAGGCACTACCTCCCACACATCGATCTGCATTATTGAGGTATATTCCTCAACCATCGCATCTCACCAAACCTGATGTTGTGCAACTTCCTGATAACTTGAAGGCTCACTATCTACCAACTGACTAACTAAATCCACATAGTCATTAAACTTGGCTGGTTGTTTCCTTGATCTTGTACTCCTCCTAGGAGTTCCCACAAACTCCTGAGTATCCCTCTATTGAACCTTACGGTTCCAACTGCCAACTGTAGAGGATGAAATATCAACCTCCATATCTTCTTGATGCATTTCATGTTGCACCAGTTGCTCCATACTCTGCAAACTCTCACCACCCGAGTCTACATTTGTACAAGTAACTATACTTGAGCTTTGCTACCCTTGACTTGATTGAGCTACCCTTGGAGCTTCTATTGGCTGCTTACTCTGATCTTCTGCTGGCAAATCTCTGGACCTTCTAAATGCCTTATCCTCCATGAACTTGACATCACATCAAAAAATGATCCATCTAGTCCCTAGAATGAATATTCGATATGCCTTTGAGGTTTCACTATACCCAACAAAGTACCCCCTCTCTGCAGTCTGATCTAACTTGGTACGGGTGTCACCTGGAATATGACAATATGCCAAACTTCCAAATATCCTAAAGTGATCGACATCTAGCTTCTTTCATGTGAAAGCTTCCTTTGGTGTCATCCTCCCTAGTACCTTGTGCGGAGCCCTATTCTATATGTATATTGTTGTACTACACGCCTCTTCCCATAAGTAGTGGGGCATATCATGGTCATGTAGCATAGCCCTTCTTGCCTCTGATATGGACCAGTTCTTCCTCTCAACAACTCCATTCTGCTGTGGATTGTAAGGAATAGTCCACTCTCTCTTGATTCCTTCTCTGGTACAAAAATCTTGGAAGTCATTCCTTTGTACTTGCCTCCTTTGTCTGACTGAAGAACCTTTATCTTCTTTCCTATAAAATTCTCCACAAGAGCCTTAAACTCTTGGAAGCGACTGAAAACCTCATCCTTGGTCTTCAAGAAGTATATCTAGGTCTTCCTGGAGAAATCATCAATAAAAGTAACATAATACTCATATCCTCTGAG
>MU227015.1:1457370-1494692 GCA_018584345.1 Thuja plicata
CAAACACTCTGTGAGGTTGAGCTAATCATGCAAGCTATGAGTGTGAACTCATCCTCCAATCTACTCGAGAGCTCATCTGCACTTGCTGAAGCCGCCACCTGCTTCTTACCCTTCCTTTGCGGGCAATTACTGACATAGTGGCCAAACTCATGACAACCAAAGCACTTGACCTTAGAAAGGTCCTTCTTCTTCTTACTTTGTGAATTTGATCCTTTGCTTAACCCCTTCTTTGCTTTCCCCTTACCCACTAGGGCAACATTTTCCTGTTCCACCTCACTTTTCTAACTTTTATTGTTGGCACCATTCACAAGACTTAGTCTAAACTCTTCCTAAGTGAAATCACTCCATAGTCGATCCTAGCTAGGTAAGGTGTCTCATCCATTAATAACTTGAACAAAGACATCCCACTGCTTAGTAAACCCATTTAGGGCTATTCTTACTAGCTCGTCTTCATCTGGCTTATCTCCAACAACTCCTAACTCATCCTTGACAAGTCTTAGCCTAGTGAGGTAACTTGTAACATCTTCTCCCTTGTTCATCCCGGTATTTTTCAACTTTTCTTTGAGAATCAGCTTCCGGTTCATGGTAGCATTCTGGTACAGATTCAGAATGGCATCCCACATCTTCTTTGCTGTATCTAACTTTGTGATATGTGGAACAATATGGTCCTTGACACCATGAAGGATTATCCTCCTCGCCTTAGCATCATCCTTCTTGTATGCTACAAGTAGTACTAGATGTGTAGGTACAACTACAGTACTGGTAACATATTCCTTGATACCATTCTCTTCCAGCAATAAAGAAATTTTGGCTTTCCAGACACCAAAATTTGAGGCACCTTCCAATCTATTCTGATCTCTCAAACCTACTGAGCCCATCTCAAAGAAATAAAAGAAACAATAACTCGAAAGAGGTCAAACTCAAATATCTTTCCTTTTCCTAGGGTAAACCTTTTCTACCCTCAACACTACTCTGATACCATGTGAAAATTTCTATTGCACTCACTGATTATTAATCTCCTATCTCATAAAGATTATTTAACTGTTGAAAATAAACTTACACCTGAATATCGAAAAATAACACAACTGTAAATTCACCAATAAAAATACGGAAAGAAATATGCAACACAAAGAACACTATATTTTTGGACAAATCATCCTTGGAAAAACCCCAAAGGGAACACCAGCACTGTAGATGAGAAATATATATTAATCTTCAGAAAATTAAGAGATACAAAATTCCTTGCCTCTCACTGGCAAAACTTAGACAATCTCCTAACTCCTCCTACTGATATTCTTCCACTGCTATCCCCAATGCTATCACTGCACCCTTGCTAAAACTGCAAGACTATTTTCTATCACTGCAAACTCATTTGCTAACACTCCAAATGCTCTCCAACTTGTGTTGGTGTGATGTGATTGATGTCTCTCCAAATGCCCCTAGACCCCCTTTTATACAACCCTCATTGGTAATCCAATGGCCGAGATTAATTCTCAATCAACGGCTGAGATAAATTACAACCCAATAACCAAAAAAAAAATTAATTGCAAGTTGTTGCAAGTTGTCACCTAGGGGAATCAAACAAACAAATAATTAATAATTAAATAATTATTGTTAGCAAGTGGTGGGACAACTATCCAAGCTAACAAACTAACACTCAAGACCCCCAACTATTGTAAATATGTGTATTAACTTTTTTTACTAGTAAGAGCAATGGATGCATCTTCTTGTAGATATTTCCCCATTTCTATGCTGCAATTTTAGGTTTTGAAATTAAATAGTTTTGTAGCTAAACTGACATGAGCCATAGGAATCGATATGTATTCTTCTTTTTTCTCCTATGATCACTAAGGAATGTGTATTTTAGTGACAACCTCTTAACAAATGCTTCTCATCTTACCTATATATCAGTAGGTGAAGTTGCAGTAATTGATGATATGATTCAATGCACATAACTCCTTTGCTAAAATCACTGAGAAGTTTAGTTTTACCTTTTAATAATGCATTTGAGATTGAATTCAGTGGACACATTTATCGGTGTAGAGATTACAGCCATGTAGATGGAAATTCTAAATAGCTACTTTGGTATGAACCAAATTATGTGCAGCATACCTTACACCAACCACGCTATACTATGTGAACTTGGACAGAGTGATTTATTTCTAACTTTTGCAGAAACAACATGGTGTACGGGATATTTTGTAATTTGACTCATTCTTTTTCTATAACCTGGAAACTGCATGTTATAAGTCCTTATTGTATATTTGTTTTTTATTTTAAAAAGCAACCAAAACTGGGGGCTGACCCAAACAGAAAACCAGCACGAGGAGTGCCAAAAACTAGAAAACCACCCATAGCAAACCCTCAGCCTATGCTAATTTTGAAAACCAAAAACCAAGAAAGAAAATCAATAGGCCCCAGCTCCAACACAGAGCTGGTAACCAGCCTGGAAGTCCTAACAGGCCCTAACCTCACCATGAGGTTGGTAACCAGCCTGTGGTAGTGATTAATAGTAAAGTTAATATTAACAATAACGAACAACATAAAGTAGAAATTAACAGTAAAAACTAGTCCAATAGTCTTCACATGCCCCAACCTCACCATGAGGTTGCTAACTAGCTTGTGGTAGTAATTAAGAGCATAGTTAACATTAATAGAAGAAAACACCAGATAGCATAATCTAGAATTAACACAGAGATCAAAAAGGCCAACCATGCCCATATGAAGAGTCTAGTCAAAAAGGTTAATCATAGAGAAAAAAGAGGGGGCTAATTGGGGTTACCTTCCCCATCTTTTAACAGGAGCTTCATCCAATCATCCGCAATGAATTGGTACAATTTTTCTTCCTTACATTCAGCTCCCGGCTTCAATTTCTCCATGTGAAGGAGTTGGAGAGTGGTGGCAGCCGCATGCATTATCTTCACAGCAAAATCTGAAATCTTGTTGAAGCTTTCCCTAAGATTATTGATTTCCACTTTTATTTCCTTTATCTCCACCTTGGGGACAAACATCAACTCCTGAGGACCAGTATTGCAAAAGGGGGTGTCACTCATAGCAGCAGGTAGTTTAACCTCTATTTTTTTGGGTCCTCCGGGGTAATGTTTATAACCACCTGAGGGCTAGGGGACTGTGGGTTAGGAGCAGGGAATCCTCTTTCTTCTCCTCAAAGAGTTTTTTGTTGGAGAGGTCATAGGAAGGGAGACCGAAATTGGCTGAGACATGAGAGTCATGGCTATTCACAGATCCCTCCACAACAGGGCTTTGCTTCTTTTTTTCTTTATTCTTCTCCTCGACCTTAATTTTCTTTCCCATTTTAGAATTCCCCCTAGAAGCCTGCTTGATATCTTCTTCCTCTAAATTTTCTTCCTCTACTTCCTCTTCAGTGCACCTCTTTCTCACCGCTTTTTTCTTGTATCTAGTTTTAGTGGCTAGTCTGTTAGATCTCTATCTATTGTCATTCTCCTCCTCCTCACCTTCAGAATCAATGGTTATTTGGTCACCGTCGACAGAGCTCTATTTATTTTTCTTGGAGACCAGGGTTTTGGAGGAAGTCGTGGGGTTGAAGAGTGTGACTTGAAGCTCATTAGGGTTCGCAGAGTGCTGTGTGGGGATAAGAAGAGAAACAGTCCTAGGTGGGTAGAGGGCTAAGTGAAAATTGTAAAGGCAAAGCATTAAGCCCTGATGGAGGATACAATAATTCTGCCTAGTTTTTATTTTTTCTCAAACATCCAGAACAGACGCTTCCATAGAATGGAGCAGGAAAAACAGAAAGGATATGGAATCATTGTACCTAAAGTGGTTGAGGAGAGGGAAATGGTAGTTGTAATAGGTGCCAAAGTGACCTTCCAGAGTGATGTACTTCATTAGGATGAGGCACATATCATCCCATGGGTTGGGCAGTGATAATTTGTTGAATCCTCCCCTAAAGTGTTCAGGAATCTCCGCTTTGTTAAAGAACCATTTCATATGGGTGTCATCATGGCTTTTGGTGGTCTTCTTCCATTTTTTCCCCTCTGTGGAGAGACCCATGGCTTGCGTAATCACCTCCTCATTAATCTCAAATGCTATTCCATTAATAGTTACGTTACGCTCATCCCAAGTTTTCACTAGCTGCAGTGAGACAAGTTCATCACTGCCGCCCATAGCCTTCATGAAAGGGAAGAAACCGCCTTCCTTGAGGTAGTTAAGAATCTACAGATTTTATATTAAGTCATCCTCAATCCTAGCAGGTTCCACCCACACCATGTCTTTGCCCATCTCCAAGCTATATTCAGGGAAGTCTTCCTCCTTAGTCTTAACTGACATCCGACCTTCCCTTCCTTTTTTTAGCACAACCCTAACCAAAGCGGAGCAAAAAACCCAGCAAATGTAGCACTTTTGTCTTCAACCACAAAACCAGGTGGTAAAAATTTCCACCTGTTCACAGAGAAGGCCCGTACTATTCACATGGTTTGCCAATATGAGTGAATAAGCTTTGCATATCAAGAAATGATTTCGCCTGAAAGGCCATAAAGGCTTGATGTTGTAATTAATCCCATCAGTCATTACATTCTTTCCCTTGCGCATGTTAAGCTCCACATCTATTAATTTGAAAAAGCTCATACTCTTTCTAAAAATGGCTTTGATGTCCCATCTTCCAAGCTGACAATAATTAATATTAAAACACCCCGTATCTCTTATAAAATTTGAAATGATGTGGTGCCTCATGAAATTGCCCGCCGACTTATTCGACCAATCAACATCAGCCTTGTCAAACAATATTAAATTTGCTTTCTTTTTCCACAAGCTGAATAACATGCTTTGGAAGGGAGTTTAAGTTTCTCCAACATCTCAAGTTATTCACCGCAAAACCTAGGGCTGCCAACATGTCTGCCACCACATTGCCTTCATGGTAAATGTGCTGAAGGAAGAATTCATTGAACCTAGGCAGCAGCAAACATATGTCATATAGCACATTTTCCAAAATCTAGCCAGTATTATAGTTCCCTTTAACCAGCTTGATAATAATTTTAGAATCACCTTCTATGATTAATCTTTTAATCCCTATATCAGATGCCGCCTTGAGACCCCATAGGAGGGTAGACATCTCAGCCAAATTGTTAGAACCCATTCAAAGGTGGACCGCATAGGCCAAGATAAGGTGACCATTATGATCACGAATAATACCACCTCTAGCAACAATGCCATTAGAGGCAACCCCATCAAAGTTCAGCTCAGTTATGTTTTCCTCTGGGGGAGACCATTTAGTGTTTATTCTTTTCAGGATTTTTGAATTGTCCATCACATAGAATGAAGTGGGAAGAGTCCATTCCTTGGGTATCATACACTCTAGTCCCTGGGGGGGCGGGGTTTTCTAGTGGTAGGTATCCAAATTTTCCTGCAGCAGGTTCACAATCAGCCACACTGTACCTTCAACATTATAGTCTTCTCTAAAAATCTAGTTGTTTCATTCCTTCCATAGACCCCAGTAGACATGCGGGGGTAATAATCTCCAAAGGATGTGAATAAGAGGATGCTTAGCAATTCGACCCTAGTTATTAATAAATTGGTCTAAGTGCTCCGAAAAGACCCAGTCCAGCTTCATTTTGCTCATAATTTTTCCCCACACCTGAGAAGCATAAGGGTAGTGAATAAGAATATGGTTTATAGATTCTGCCTGCATTTTACAAAGAACACACCTTTTAACCAACTGAACCCTCCATTTTTGGAGGTTGTCTAACGTAAGGATTTCCCCATGAAGAGCGGTCCACCAGAAGAAATTGATTTTGGGAATGAGCTGGGGGAGCCACACCTTTCCCCAACTCAACTCATCAGCTAGGGCCTTAATTTTAGCATGGTATGTAGATTTGACCGTGACCTCCCCCGATTTGCTGTGGCAACACACAACCTTGTCAACAATTTGAGAGAAGGGGATCCTAATCATAGAAATCATTTTCTAAAGTTCCATAGTGTGGTTTGGGATATGCTCCTAGTCATGATAAGCATTAGCAAGGTTCTTCCATTTCTTATCTTGAGAAATGTAGTCACTGATTTTGTCTCCAAAGTGAGAAGTCAAACGATCTCTGAGGAGACAAATATTATTTTTACTAAGAGGTTTATCTCCTACCCACCAGTCCTCCCAGAAATTTATCTTCTTTTCATCACCAACCACCCATTTTAAGCCTCTGAGTAGGGAACCTTTACTTTTCACCATGAAATTCCAGAATTTAGACCCAGTGGGGCAGCTTTGACCCATGGGAAATTGGTCATGTAAGATGTATTTGGCCTTCAGAATTCTGCACCACCCCGAGTTACCTTTAAAGAGTTGCCACCCAAGTTTGGTAATTAGCGCCTTGTTAAGATCTTTTATTTTTCTCACACCCAATCCTCCCACCTTCTTGGGTTGGAACACTGTTTCCCAGCCATTCAGGTTCATTTTAGTCTTTTCCTCTATTCCAGACCATAGGAAGTTCCTTTGGATTTTTTCCAGTTTCCCAGCAGTTCTATCATTGATTTTGAAAAGAGATAGAAAGTAAACCGATATTCCTTGGAGGGCTGCCCCCAGAAGTTGAAGCTTTCCCACATTACTTAGTACCTTGCCTTTCCATCCAGCCAAATTTTTTTGTATTCTTTCAAGTATAGAGTTCCAGAAAGGGTCGGAGACTTCCTTAACAGTGAGAGGGAGCCCGAGATAAGTGTCGGGGAGTATACCACCCTTACACCCAATACAATCTATAATTTTCAACTGGGTTCTTTGATCAGAATTAAAGAAGTAAATTCTTCTTTTACTGTAATTAATCACCTAACCCAAGGCCTCTGCATAAACATTCAACAAATCTTTCCAAGCTCTCACTTCTCTGATGCAAGCTTTCTCAAACAGAAACGTGTCGTCCACAAATTGTTGGATGACTTCCAGAGGAAGAGTGGAGGCTGGTTTGAATCCAGCAATGTGGCTAGAAGCCTCTAGCCTCAATAGATTATGGGCCAGCACCTCAGCCACTAGGAGGAACAAATAAGGGTATAGGGGGTCACCTTGGTGGAATCTCCTCTCCGGATTAAAGGACCCCCAAGGAGCACGATTAACCAGAACTAAAAATTTAACAATTTCAACCGCCACCTTGACAATTCTAATGAAATTTGCATTAAAGCCAAGCTTATTTAGAACCCCATACAATAATTTCCAAATCACCTTATCATATGCCTTAGAGATGTCAAGTTTCAGTGCCATGCCGACATTATTACCTCTATCCATCGAGTGAATGTTTTCATGGGTAGTGATAGCCGCATCAAGGATTTGCCTTCCTGGAACAAAGCCCTTCTGGTTGGGGTTAATAATTTTACTCAGGAGAGGTTTGATCCTATTAGTGATGATTTTTGAAAGGATTTTATAGACTGTGTTACGGAGGCTGATCGGTCAGAAATCACTTAATTCCTTGGGGTCTTGGATTTTAGGGACAAGAACAATGTAAGTTTTATTAATACTCTTGAGAATTTTTCCAGTTCTAACAAAATCATGGGCAGCATGGATAATATCATATTTTATGACATCCTAGAAATGCTGGAAGAAAGCTGGGGGAAATCCATCTGGCCTAGGATATTTGAAAGCCCCCATGGAGAAAACTGTGGTTTTGACTTCCTCCTTAGAGACCTTGGAAAGAAGCCAATCATTCTGTTCTCTAGAGATAACACTCAGGATAGCCTCCAGAAGATGGGAGCTAGCAGCGTCAACCCCCCTCCAAAGTGGGTTACTAAAGGTATCATGAAAGAAATCCACCGCATGTTTACCCATTTCTTCATCCTCACTCATCACCACCCCACCGGCAGGCAATGATTTGATAGTGTTCCTTCTCTTATGAATTGAAGTAGATCTGTGGAAAAAAGATGAGTTATGGTCCCCTTCCTTGAGCCATTAGATTTGAGAATGTTGCTTCCAGAAGATTTCCTCCCCTTTTATGTTATCTTTCCATTTATTCCTCCAACTTTCTTCCTTAATATGAGCTTCCATAGTGGAATTTCCCATGGCCATTTCATTTTGGAGGAGTTTAAGTTTTTCCTCTATCTCTTTTTTGCACTGGAAAATGTCCCCAAACTTGCTTTTGCTCCATCCATGGGCCTCCCTTTTGATAATTTTAAGCTTCTCAGCTATTCTAAACATAGTTGTACCTCTAATAGGTGTGTTCCACCACCCTTTTATGTAGTCTTCAAATTCTTGGTGATAATGCCACATGATCTCATAGCGGAAAGGACGGGGTCCAGCATGGGCTTTCTCCACCCAGTCAAGAATTAAAGGAGAGTGATCAGACATAGTCCTTGGGAGGTGCGAGAGAATTAACAAAGGGGCAATATCCCACCCACCGGATATCAACCATCTGTCCAACCTAACATGAATAAGATGTCTACCTTTTCTATTGTTAGATCAGGTAAACCCCGTACCCTATAAATCAATATCAACCAAATCACTAATCCTCATGAAATCCGCAAGCTCTTGCATGCTATCAGAATAATCTTTGGAACCTCCTATTTTTTCTGAGGGGAACATGGGGGAATTAAAATATCCAACACACATAACAGGGAAATCAAGGTCAGCATCAATGAGGTTAGAGATTTCTCCCCAAAGTCTACCCAATTCCGTTCTAGAGTTTGGGGCATAAATGTTGAACATATACCATGAAGAATTATTCCAAGTAAAAAACACAGCAAGAAAGTTGTGAGAAGAATCCACAAATTTACCAGATAACTTACAAGGATTTCAGAGAGTAGCAACACCACCTGAAGCCCCATCAGCTTCACTGTAAAGGAAGGTTTTAGATGGATAGGGAATTCCTTCGGGAGTTTTGTGACTGCTGACTTGGTTACTCTTTCAAAATCTCGCTTGGTGTTTGCTAGATTTTGTGTTAATGTCACGATGAATAACCCACTCCCCAACTTTGTAATGCTTAAATCTAAGTGGGAGAATTGGAACCAGGCCATTGTTTATGAAAATGCCACTCTACATTGCCAAAATTATGAGAGAAATGGGCATGTGGTGACTAACTGCAAGGGCTCTGCTAAGCCGAAGGAACATCCTATCACTTTCCCGTTGCCTTTTGTTAAAAATGATGAGTCTATTGGGACCATGATGAATACCACGGTTGTTCTTCCTTCCAATGAGGGAGTCCCCCCCAAGGTAATGAACTAGGTTTAGAAGGACCTGTAAGGAACACAAAGACCGAGAAGACTGATGCCTGAGAAAAAGGGTATAGTAAGGAAAAGCCAGAAAAGAACATAGAAGCTGAGAAGGTTGAGGCTTTAGAAGAAGGTGAGATTCTCAGAGTGAAATCTGTAGTGGAGAAGGGCATGACCCCTATTGTTGGAGAAATGGTCATAGTATTATTCGACATCTCCAACACTATTATTAATAGTCCAAATGGTTATAATACCAACATGAAAAACAAGTCTTGAGTGTCTGGAAGTGCTCTGATGGGAAAATTCTGAAGGGAAACCTCTTCCTACTGACATAGTGGTTTAGACCTTGGGGAGGAAATTTTGAGAGCTTCCTCCTTCTTGCCATCGACCTTGGTCCCTGACTGGTCTGCACCTAAAAGGAAAACCACGAGCAAGAAGATGAGTGATGGACTGGAATAAAAAATGAAGGCTGATGTAGGGAGTGAAAACAAGGTGGGCCGTCCGACTGCCAAGGTGACCAGAGCTAAAGAAGCAGTAAGGGCCATTGCCAAGGGAAGGCAACTGACCCTGGAAGACTCTCAAAAAGGTAAAAGATGAAGTTCCTCTCATGGAACATAAGGGGCGTGAACAACCTGCAAAAATAGTTCGCTTTAAAGAAGTATATTATGGAGCTCCGAGGTTATATGGTTCTCATACAGGAGGTAAAAATGAAGCACAGTATTTTTGCATCACTGGTTAGTATATTTGTTTTCTATTGTGAATAACTGAATTATACATATATATATTGATGTTTTTCTTGCATTCTATTGCTAAGTTGAATACAGTTATTTCTTCTGCATTCCATAAGATAGTGGAAAGTTTTGATAAATTCATTATGAGAATTGTGATGTGAAGTACAACTGTGAAATAGTGTTGAGCGTTAAGATTTATTGGGATATTGGTTTAAAATGTTCTTTTCAAGTTCGTTGGGTTCAATTTATGTTTCAATATGGGAGGGTGTTGAATGTGGGAAACCAGGGGAGGACATACATGTTGTACTTATGCTTATTTACTTCTATCTATCAATAGAAGTCTGGTAAAATTGCTTTGGTCAAAGCATTGTGCATATGTAATTATTTATATGTTGGTTAGTTTGTTTCATCCCTCAGCCACATCCGTGTTAGATATAATATATACATATGTGTTAGTAGTATGTTGACGGCTGCACCAGATCCATCTGACTCTTAGTGCTGTTTGCTAGGCTTCTCGAGCAAGGGTCGGCACGTTGTTCATGTCAGGAAGAACCCCGGGGGAGCTAACCACTCCGTGGTTGGGCGGTAAAAGCTCCTTATCCACACTCCCATATTGAGACAATGGATTGACATGTGTCAAAAGGCTTATGAGACAGGGACATACAGATGGACAGAGGTCCAAGGTATATGCTTGTTTGGTATTATGAGCTATTTTCATTATCTTATTATCTTTTGATGCGTCCATGTACTGAGATGTACTGATGTCTAGCATACAGGTCGACATCCAAAACACTTTATGTATGGCACTTATGGAACTAATTATAATTTATATTTTTTTGTTACGAAAGTCTCGACATGTAGGTTGACTTCTTATTGCAATTAACAAAACATTGATATGGTCATGTAATGCTTCTTTACATAAGTCTGTTAAGACGTCATATGGGTAAACTTCTCTTATTGAAATTTGAATATCTCGACGTGAAGGGCGAGAACTTGTGGAAGGACTTATTATGACTTAATATTATGAGTTGATACTTTTCTTTCAAGGCTTTTAGGTGATTTTTTTAACCAATGAGGACATTGTAATAAAAATCTCTCTTACTAAATTAAATCTCTTTGTTACCAAATTCTACCAATCACATGATTTTTAATAAGTTTTTATATCCATGGTTAATTTGTTTTCCTCAAAATCCTTTCTCTTAATCATTTGGATTTTAGGGTTTTTATTATTATTACATAATTATCTAATAATTTTCTTTTTTCCTTATTTTGCATTGTCATCACCTTCTTTGATATGGCATTACTACTCAATGCACTAATTATAAATGTATTTTTGGGTATTTTTAGACAAAAGTGAAAGAAAACTCAAAGTGGACCTCAATTAACATGAGGTTAAATTGGGTCCATGTTTGTGAAAAAAGGTCACAATTTTTTTTGAATATCTCCTCCTACTCTTGACTGACAAGAAGCATCCTCCAACTCAAATTTGTAAACACTAGGTCAAGCTTAAAAGAGAATGTGCTTGCATTTGAACCTACATACAAATTAATGAGAATATAACAAATGTGACTCATTGTTTCCTATTTTATAAATTATATATCAGTTTTTGTAATTTCAAATAATTTTATGTAGGAATAATGATATCACAACATGAAAGAGGTTAGTTCCTTCATTTTTCTTTTAAAATTTAGTTAAACGATGCTTTTTAATTTGTATTTTTGCTGACTTGGTAAATTTTAGTTTTAAATGAATTTAAAACTCTTAACATCACAATCCCTCATCCACCCAATCAAATGTGCGATGAATAGTATGTTGAAGAGAATGAATGATTTGACCACACTCAAAATCTTGCATCAATTTTGAAGCATCTTCCTACCAATAGAGAAACCATTTTAGGGGAATTTAAACATGATATAAAAAATATTCAAACATTAATAAAATACTTTAAAATATTGAATATACATGCATTGGAAAGCTCTAGCACCTACTGTTAGAATTTTAATATCTCACATATATTTAGTCAATCTACAATTAAACTCATGGGAAAAATATAAATAAAATGATCCATAATATTATTGGAAAAGAATTACCAGATAAAATGATGGAAAAAAAATATAATATAAATAAATGATTCATGTATTTCATTTATACACCCTAACTTAATTAATGATCCTGTCAACATAAGTTCCAAAATATTGTGGCATGAGTCTGGAGCCTTTGCAAGTAGCAATACTTGATCCATGATGGGCTAATTGAGAACCAAACAATTTCACTAGCAGACCAAAGGACCATTGAATTTCATTTATTGTTTTGATCTACATATGGACTAGCAATCGCACCTTAGGGTGCAATTGGTATGCTGAAGAGATATTGAAGGTCAATTAGGGAAAACAATTGGTCTATATTTTTGCATTTTTTTTACAATTAATAAGGTTAGTTGCCAGATTATTTACCTCTTAATTAGGAAGATAGTCATGATCCATTACCATAAACTTTAACCTTAAACCTTATTAGAAGCATTAAATTGTAATCTAACCATAATTCTAATCATAAACAAGATCACAATGCAAACTGTACACAACCCTAACCTTAATCATGTCATAAACTTAAAAACCATTATCCTAAACCCTAACTGGAATAAAAAAACCTATCTTTAACCATAAAACTAACCATATTCCTAAATCTAACCTCAATCCTAACCTAATCAAAATTGTAATCTTAATCATAGTACTAATCATTATGTAGCTCATTACTCTACCCATAATTGTAAGCCTAAAACTTATTCACAACTCTAACTTTTAACTCTAATCCTAACCCTATCCCAAACATTAAAAGTTAATACTAAACAAGATCATAACACAAACTCTATACCCAATCCTAACCCTAACCATAGCTAAACCTAAACTCTTGTCCTAACCATAACCTTAAATATTAATCCTAATCAAAACTCTAACCCTAACCATAATTACAATTGTGACATAAACCTTAAATCTAACCATAATTGTAATCCTAAACCATGATCCTCACCCTAATGGTAACACTAAGAGCCTTAATCCTAACTATGATCCTAGCTATAATCCTAATCCTAAACTCTATAACATAATTCTAACTCTAACTGTGAACTAAAAATTTAGATATAATAATAATAGTAAATCTAATTTTAATTTAATATATATTTAATTTTATATTACTGTACACAATATAATAGGTAATAATATATATTTACAATATAAAATTATAATAAATTAATAATGTAAATATATTTATATATTGCAAATAACTTGATATTAATAATAATTATTTTACCTTATTAAAAGAAATCGAAAAGATTAAGTTTAAAAACGTAAAAATATATTAAACAATTAATTGCATTAAAAAGTGAATACTCCATTGCCAAGTAAATAACTGTAGCAAGTCATTTCCCTTTTATATATGATTTATGTTCAATAGTAAATAACTAGTATATGCGAATATTTTCATATAAACATACGTATGCTAATAATCTGACTTCCTCGTGTTGAAGATAAGCATCCCTTCTATATCGTCAATCAAATAAAAACATGACATGCCAGCACCCAGACCGGTTCAGAAATTCCACTACCATCACTGTCTTAATAATTGTTGGTCTATGTTAGATCCGTAAAACATTATCATGTCAACATTATCTGCAGTTATAACCAATAGTTCAATATTTGTACTGCTTTGGTTTTTCTGAAAAATAATCCAGTGTAATAGAATCCATTGTAAATCTAATATTACCAACTTTATGATTCCACAATTACAGCTGTAATCTGCTATGTATTGCATTGCTTCAGCCTTCTCTAATATCTTAGATTCTAAATTGACAGAAAAAAGATTATGTGTTTCTTTTCATTTTGACAAATAAAAGATTATTCGTTTCTTTTCATTTTGACAAATAAAAGATTACTGGGCCACAACTTATCTCTGCCATAGGTGGATATTCATATACTTTAATCAAAATATATTATATGTTTTGCTCAATATATTATACACCTATGATTTATTACTTTTAGGTATTTTTATGTACTTAAAATGTCCTTTTCAAAAACTATAACCAAGATATATTTTAATAAATCTATTAGAATGGAGAAAAATGATTGGTTACCTATCTTCATCCTCTTATTAGTACTCTGCTCTGCGAAAGTGGCGAATTTAGAGTGCGATTTTGGCGGGGGAATTATCGTTTTCGACATAGGCAGTGGCGGGATTTTGAAGGACACCGTGGCGAGCATAGGAAAGAAGCAGGGAAGGCCAGCTGGCGATGGGATCTCCTCTTTGACAAGTGTGTGCGTTCCAACTCACAGTATGAATAACAATATTAATTACATTTCCTCCCCATCTGTAACTGTACCCACTCCCTCCTCCTCGGTTTTACCGAGTGTGGAAACCATTAATGCCGACCTCAACAAACCCATTTCCTCTGTCCCAAATCCAAAACCTCCTCCTGCACAACCTAGGTCCTTCTCATAGGCCATAGCGAACATGGGCATCTCCACCAATGCAGAGGCCAAGTTTTCCATCTCTACTTGATCCAATAACCCGGGTAAGGACTCTGGGATATCTGGTTCTCTTTTCTCTATTTCTCCCAATTCCGAAATGCTTGCTGAAATTGTTATGGAGAAGAATTGGTTAAGAAGCACTACTATTTTCTTTTCGGCTTTCGAACTAGATAGTTGCCCTCCTAGGAAATTCCTAGACGATTGGTTCCATAATTTTTGGAATCTTAAAATGGGGTTTCATATTTCTTTCTGTCAACAAATTCAAAAGGGTCTTTTTGTCATTTTTTTTGTTAATCATGAAGCTCAAATTGAAGTTTTAAAAAAACAATATTGGTTTGTTGGTTCGGCCTCCTTTAGAGCTATTGCTTGGTCTCCTGATGCTAATTATGAAGAGGTTTTAGCCCTCTTGGCTCCTCGCTGGATAGTTGTTAAGCATATTCCGCCATTTCTTTGGAGGTTTATCCCTCAATTGCTTCAGCCATTAGGGAAAGTCATCGGAATGGATGATACTGTGTATCTTGTCCCACACATGGACGCCCGCATCCTTATTTCCCTAGATCCTGGTTTTGAAATTCCACCGGACTTCCATATCAATGTTGAAAATACTACATACAGTTGTCCCATTGAAATTCTCGGTTGGCTTAATGCATGTTTCTTATGCCGCTGAGATTGCCCTATCCTCCAACAGAAACCCACTCCAAACCCTAAGGAATCTATAAAGGCAATGGAAACCGTGGTTCCTAAGGAAACCCAAACCATGGATAAAACTACCAACGCAGATGTTAACCCTATTTCCGCCCCCGTTGCCTCTCAACCCATTTCAAAAGATAATAATGCTAGCCCCCAAACGGATGGATTCCAGAATGTGACTAAGAAACACAGATAGAAAACCCTCATCCAAAGATCTTCCTCCAAACTTCTTACCTACTCTTCTCCTACCATCTCAAACATGTCCAGCCCTATTGAGCTTGCTTCGCCTAACACCCAACCCGCCTCCTCTATCCTTTTCAACCCTAACTCTTGGCCTCTTCCGAACCCTTCCAAACATTCAAGAGATCAGTGACAAATATGTTGTCGTGATTATCCCTACCTCGCAACCATCAACTGAAATTGACCACTCTCGTGTTATGCACTCTATTGAACGTGAAACCCTAACTGACAATGAGGGAGATTTTATGACTGGTTTTCCTACTTCTAAACGCAGAGGGAGACCCCCCGGATCTAAAAATAAAAACATTAAGAAAAATGATGAAATGTGTACTGATGAGATGATCACCTGTCTAGAATCATCTGAGTTGCGTTCTTCCCCCTCAAATGTTTCCTCATGAATTGTCTTTCTTGGAATGTTAGGGGGTTCGAATCCTCAGATAGGAAATATGTTATTAAAAACTTCCTGAATACTTGTAAGCACTTGGATTTTCTTATGATGCAAGAAATTAAAACTACTGGTTTTATTCTAGAAACGAACCTTAATTTTCTTTGGAAAGATGCTGTTAAAATCAACACCAATAACTCAAGGGGTAGAGGTGGTGTCACCCTTCTTATCAGCCCTAAGGGGGCAAAATATATTACTAATTAGGGTATCTCCCCCTACAAAAGAGTTGTTTGGGTCACTCTAAATTATAATAATAATGAATTTGGCATATGCTCTGTTTATGCATCTAATGATGTTAATGAAAGAGCTAGCTTTTGGGGATGGCTGACCTCCCTCCCTTGCATCCCCTAGATTTTTGCTGGTGATTTCAACATGGTTGAATTTCAGGATGATAAGAATGGAGGACTTCCATTTGCCTAGAAAGATAGTGAAAAAGTTTCCTGGAATAGACTTAAGAACTCTAAACACCTCTTTGACCCCTTGTTTGGCAACAAGGCCAGTAATCCAGGTCTTTGGCACACATGGTGCAATTATCAACAGGGAAATGCTAGAATTTATTCTAGACTTGATAGGTTCTATGCTAGTAGGAACTTTTTCTCTATCTTTCCAGATAATGTTGGCAATTCTGTCATTGTCACCCCCACATTCTTGTCTGATCACCATCCCATTTTTTCCTCCTTCACTTTCAACACCTCCCCTGCCATTAGCCGCATTCATAGACCCAAATTCATCTTAAAAACCAGTCTTCTCGAGGATGTTGATGTCCTTATTGCTCTCCATATTATCATCATTATTAACAAAAAACAACTTCCCGAATGATAGTTGCATTGATAAGTGGAATATGAACATCATTGCCTGGCAGAACCTTTTAAAAACTATTGGTCAGAAAAGGGCCAAAGACTTCAGATTCACTAAAAAACACCTATCTAATGAATTAGCTACGGCTGAAGCTAATAATCAACTTATCCCCTCTGACTTTTCCCTTACCTCCCAAGTTATTAAGGCTAAAGATGCCCTTAGGAAACATCAGGTCATTAAGACTAGGGGAGCTAAGATTAGGGCCAGAGCCCACTGGCTTCAATATGGTGATCGTGGTTCTAAATTTTTCTTCAATCTGATTAAACACAAGCACTCACATAAATCCACTGACAAGATCATCATTGACAATAAAGAGATTACGAATCTCGACACTATTAAGGATACCTTTGCTAACTTCTATCAAAACTTATTCTCCTCCAGGGATTTGATTGAAGCTTCCTCTCTTAGGGATGGATGCCAATCTATGATTCCTAAGATTGTCTCTACCGAAGATGCCAATACCCTTGCCCAACATATTTCTTTGGATGAAGTTGTTAATGCCATTAATTCCCTTAAGTCAGACAAGGCCCCTGGCTCGGATGGCATCCCTATTGAATTCTATAAAGCCAACCAAAAATGGATCTGCAAGGACCTCCTTGAGATCTATTTGGAGGGTCTTTCTCATGGCTCTCTCGATAACTCCATAAATAGGGGAATTATTAATCTTATCCCCAAGGATGGGGATAAATCCCTCATCAAGAATTGGCGACCCATAATGCTTCTAAATGTCTCCAACAAAATCTTCGCCAAAATCTTGGCCACCAGACTTGTCAACATTCTTCCCAAACTGATTTGTTCTACCCAAATGGGTTTTATTAAAGGCGGGTACATCCTGGAAAACATCATTACTAGTTGGGAAGCCATGCACTGGGCTAATCATACCCATCAAAATTCTACCATATTCTTGTTAGATTTTGAAAAAGCTTACGATAGAGTTGAGTGGAACTTCATCTCCATGATGCTGGAGGCTTTTGGCTTTCCTACCTTCTTCTATAAAGCGGTTAAGATTCTTCTTCATGATTCCTATGCCCAAATTGACATTAATGGTTCTCTCTCTGACTCCTTCCCTCTTGAGAGGTCTATTAGGCAGGGGTGCCCCCTGGTGCCTACTCTTTTTGCTATTGCTTCTGATGCCTTGTTCTACCTTCTTAGGGACAATACCTTATCCCCAGCTGTGAAAGGTATTTCACTGCCTAATGAGGATGTTCTCATTAATAGTAAATTTTCTGATGATATCGCCATTTTATTTGAAGCTATTGTGGACAACTTTGAAGCCCTTCAAACTAAACTTAACCTATTCTGCAATATGTCTTGTGCTAAACTTTCTCACTCCAAATCCATTTGTCTTGGTTGGGAGGAGAAACCGCCAGACTAGTTTAATAATTATGAATTTCAATAGGGAGGCCCTCAAAAGATTGTTAGATACCTTGGCATTCCCTTTTCCATCAACCCCTCTCTTAAAGACTTGTGGCTTTGGGTTAAAGAGAAAATCACCAGCAAACTTGACAAATGGCATAACCGCTCCCTCTCCTCAGCTAGCAGACTTCAAGTCTGCCAGAAGATTCTGTCCTTTTATAACATATATTACTCCTCTGCTTGGATGTTTAATGAATACTAGATTTTTGAGATTTAGAAAGTTGTTAGGAACTTTCTTTGGTTAGATGGAAAAGGCATTAAAAAACACATGTTGTTAATTGGAAGTGGTGTTGCAATAGTAAGCTTCTTGGGGGTTTGGGGTTGAAAGATCTTTGGCTTCAAGGAATTGCCCTAGCTGCCAAATGGATTTTTCACTCCATGGATGGCATGACGCCATGGAAGGTCCTTGTTAAGGAATAATATTGAGCGAGGCTGCCCTAAGAACGCTAAGTCCTGGAAGTGCCTCCCTTATTTTGACTTGGTCATGGGTAACTTTTCCATTAATGTTCAAGGTTCTGAGGTCTTCAAGTCAATTTGGAAGGCCTGGAATCATGTTAGAGAATTTATCTCTAACAAGGACTTTCATGACGCCACCAAAATTTATGGTGAAAGGTCCATTTGGTGGAACCTTCATCTTTCTGGAAAACCTCTGGCCTTGTCCCAAGGCTGCTCTGCTAGATTTTGGTCTAATAAAGGTATCTCTCAGTTCATTTATCTCTTTGAGCATGACCAACTGCTTAGTTGGGAAAACATTAGAAGCTCTTATGATATTCCTGCTTCTCAAAAAAAGACTGATAACATGATCCTCAAAGCTACTAAAAATCTCCCTACCACTTGTAACACTGACTCTGACAGATTCTTAAAATGTAAATGGCTAGACGGGACCATCCTATCCAAGATCAAAGATAAGAACATATAAAAGATACTTGGTTATAATGGTGCCATCGTTGACCATATTAAAAATATTTGGTATTCCTCTTTGGATAATGTTTCTTGGAAAAAGTACTTTGAAGTTTTATGGAAAGGCTGTGTTGAACCTAAAGTTAAATGTTTTAAATGACTATTTTTATTGGATAGGCTTCCTATCAGGAGAATTAAAAATGAGGATAATTATTGTAAGTTTTGTAACCTTCCTGAAACCAGCAAGCATATCTTCTTTGAATGTTCCTTTGCTAGGACTATATGGAACCTGTTTGGCATTACTTATCATATATGCATATCTATTTCTGAAATTGTTATTGGTCATATTATGGGGCTTAAGAATGATGCTAACATTTTTTGGAATATCTTAACCTCTTATATATTATGGAAGATTTGGAAGGGTAGGAACGAAGAAAGATTTTAAGATTCTCCCAGGGTCCTTACTGATTTTTCTAAAAAACTCACATTTCTCAATATCTCCTTGCAGGTTCACACCACCATGATGATGGACAAAGAGAAGCTGAAAAGGTTTCTCCAGACCGAACATGCTACCTTTTTTGTTTTTGAACTCAAAAATGGTTATGAGTGGAGGGACAACCTGGACAATCTGCAGAATTTTGAGAAGACTCTGCAAAATCTCAACAAAGAAATTAAGAGGAACAAGAAATCAAAGAAACATGAGTTGGCCATGCTGGCCCAAATACAAGATAAGAAGAAGGTCACTTAGATGGAGGGGGAGAAGGGCTGGACCACTTGGGTCGGTGCCATAGATGACTACCTCCTATAGCCTGTCTTTCTCTTTTCATTTTGATGCTCGTTTTGAACACTGTAATATTTTGATCTATGTACTCTTGAATCCGTTGTATTTCTGTGGGAAGGCTCTGCCTTCGTAACTCGTTTGGATCTCTTGATGTTTTCATCTTTTTGATATATTTATATTTAATACAAAAAATTAGAATTATTTATAATTAAATCTTATATTATTATTGAAATAAATCAAAAAAATAAATTTGAAAATAAATTTTTTAAATTTTTAAATAAAAAATTATATAAATTAGAAAACTCAATACATTGTAATAAACGTTAATCATTTGATATAACATTTTCATTATTAAGATCTTTAAAGGAAAAATAATATACAATTTTTTGACTAGACGATTGACTCTATATATTATATTTTTATTAATTTAGATATATTTTTAAAAAAATCTAAAAATCTAAGTTTGAAATTTTGAAAATAATTTTTTTTTCATATTTTAATTAAAATGTACATATAAAGAGGCAAGAGACAGATACAAAGAGATAAGCAATATGTATTCTTAGGCATTTTTATCTACTTCAAATGTCCCTTTTTTTAAAACTATCACCAAGATATATAATAATTATTTCCTATCTTCATTCTTATATTTATGTTGTAGCTATCATCTTATATACTTGGATATTAGATATCAAATTATAATTATTTATAATTATCTTATACTATTATTAATATAAATCTAAAAATCTAGTTTGAAATTTTGAAAATAAAAATCTCATATTTTAATTAAAATGTACATAAATAATGATATATAATATATAAAATTATACTATATGTTCAATTTTTTTATAAACATTAAATATATAAGATTATTATATTATACTTAAATATATAAATGTGACATATTTATATCATATATTTTAGGGCGATTTGCGTTTCTTGGTGATCTCTCTGCGTGTCACCCGACGATATGCATTTCTCTAGCGGATGTTCCGTGTGCCTGCCATTTTTTATGCACGCGTGTCCTCTCTTAGGCCAAGTGTGTTTTTTTTCTAATTTAATGCATAATGTTAGTTGTTATGAATCCACATCTTCCTCTCTACCCGACAACAGAGATCCTACCCTCTGCCTTGGCTCCCATTAGGGCTCCCATGGTGTCCAACTCGATGGGTACCGTTAATAATCTTAATGGCACAAATCCCTCACCAAGTCTAATAAATCCTTTGTGGCTGCTATATTAGACTCCTCTTCGACTGTCTCTGCGGAAGATAAGTTCAAAATCTTAGAGAACTATGGAACTCATGAAGCTGGTAAGGACTCTGGGACCCTGAAATCTTTCTCCATTTCTCCCAATTCTGAAATGGTTAATGAAATCTGCAAAGAAAGACCTAGGTTAAAGAACTCTACCATTTCTTCACTACTATTGAAATAGACAAATGCCCTGCAAAATTTTTTTCTTGATGATTGGTTTCAGAGTTTTTGGACTTTTAAATTAGGGTATCAAATTTCTTTCTATAGGAAGATTCGAAAAGGTTTATACTCTATTTTCTTCAATAACTCGGATGCCCAGGAAGCCATTGTCAATAGGCAATAATGGTCGGTTGGGAATACATCCTTCCATGCACTTGCCTGGTCTCTAAAATGCATCCATGATGAATTTCTTTTCCTATCTGCCCCAAGATGGATTTTGGTTAAATAACTACCTTTGTTTATTTGGCGTTTCCTCCCACAATTAATTGAGCCTTTGAGTAAAGTCATTAGGTTTGATGATACCTCTAGACTCATTCCTCACATAGAAGCTAGAGCCCTAATATCTTTAAAACTAGGCATGGATATCCCTAACACTCTGGACATCAACATCTTTGATGAAACATATTCTTTCCCTACGGAGATTTTGGGCGGACTTAATGCTTGCTTTCTCTATAAAAGAGAGGGCCATTTAAGAAAATATTGCCCGATCATTCAATGTAAGGCACCATCTATGAAGTCACCTAATCCTTCTGATACCCCTACATTTTCTAAACCTAATCATGACCCTGAAGCGGATACTTCTTCTCCATAAGTTGAACCCTTGATTGCTTCCCTAGACGCTACCCCATCCTCAGCTTCTCCTCCTTCCCACTCACTCGTGAACTCTATGTATGATGCTTGACCCTTCACTACCCCTGCCCAAACTAACGGCTTCCAATTGTGACCAAATAAAGGAGAAGGAAAACCAACAAGCCTCCCTCGGCCTCTCCTCCTCTGACCCCAAGTAGCCTTATCGACTCTTATCCATGAATCTCCCATCTCAGCTCCATCTTAGGATGTTCTTGATGAAATTTTGGAGCTAGAGCAGTCCCATGGGCTCCATCATAAGACCTTGAAGGAACTGGATGATGACTATTTTTTAGAGGTCATCCCCGTTTGCTCTGACCTTGCCTAGTCTTAAATTCCCAAAATGATTTTATCTTCGGGATTGATTTCTGGTGATGCCTCAAATCCTGCCGTCGACAAGGATATTATAGTACTACCTCTATCTGATGAAGATGATTTTGATAATAAAAATGACTTTCACAAGGCCAAACATAGAGGAAGACTTCTTGGATCTAAGAATAAAAACTATTCGGGCACAAAAATTGGAGAGGTCTCCTCTGTTATCAATACTCCTACCAGTGGGAAGTGCTTCCCACCCAAAACTGGTTCATAATGAATTGCATGTCTTAGAACATAAGGGGTCTTGAATCCCCTGACATAAAGTGTATTGTTAAATTTTTTTTAGATTCTCTTAATACCATTGATATCCTGATGCTGCAAGAACTTAAAACAACTGGTGTTATGCTTGATGTTAACTTAAATTTTATTTGGAAAGAAGCTATAAAAATTTATTCTAGTCATCCTAAAGGAAAGGGTGGGGTTGGATTTCTTGTTAACCCTAAATGGACTAACTCCACAATGAGTAAGGGTGTGTCCCCCTGCAATAGGGTTTTCTAGATCACTTTTAATATTAATGGCTTCACTTTTGGAGCCTACTCCATATATGCTTCCAATGATTTCAAAGAAAGATCGAAACTCTCAGATTGGCTGAACTCCCTCCTAAGTTTTCCTTGGTTCTTTGGGGTTGACTTCAACATGGTTGAATCTTAGGGAGGGCTCCCCTTCTTCTAGAAATACTTTGAAAAGACTCATTGGATTAGGTTGAAACACAATAAAAATTTCTTTGATCCTTTAGTGGGAAATAAAGATTCTAGGCATGACCTTTGGCATACGTGGTGCTATTTTCAACAAGGTAAGGCTAGAAACTATGCCAGACTGGATAGATTCTATGTCAACAATAATTTCTTCTCCTTTCTCCCCAACAAAAAGGGAAACCTAGTTATTGTGACCCCTACCTCTCTCTCTGACCATCACCCTATGTCTTTTATGATTAGGCCTAATGACTACCCTTTTCGGAATAAGACTGGTAATCCCAAATTCATTCTTAATACTTCTCTACTTCACGATGAAGATATCCTTTCTTCTATTAACCTAGTTAGACTTATTAATAGAAACAACCCTCCTCCTCTCTCCCTTATTGATTTATGGAACCAGAACATCCTTTCTTGGCAAGCTTTGCTCCAAACTTTGGGTCAGAAGAAGGCCAAAGACTAAAGATACACTGAGAATATTCTCTCCGCCAACCTTCACTCTACTGAGATGGATATCCAGTCTAATCCTACTCATGTCTTTAAGGCTAGGACTGACCTTAGACAAGACCAGTATATCAAAGTTAGAGGAGAGAGAATTAGGTCCCGCAATCAGTTGCTCCAATTTGGGGATAGAGGTTCTAAATTTTTCTTTAACCTCCTCAAGCAAAAGCACTCCAATTAGACTATTGATAGAATTATATTTGACAATATTGAAATTGATAATGTGAATGACATAAAATCTTTTGTTTCTTCCTTTGACAAGAATATGTTTACTTCAGAAGATACTAAGGAAGCCAAATGCCTTAGAAACAATTTCAGGGCCCTTATCCCCAATAGAATATCCAATCAAGATGATGCCCTTCTTGGTTGTGATATCTCTATAGAGGATATTGAAAAAGCTATTAAGTCTCTCACGAATGATAAGGAACTTGGACCCAATGGGCTGCCTGTGGAATTCTATATGGCTAATTTAGATTTGATTTGCCAAGACCTTTATGACTTATACCATGAAGCTTTAAATAATGGCTTCCTAGGCAGCTCTAACAATAGAGGTATTATTAATTTAATCCCTAAGGATGGAGACAAGGCCCTTATTAAGAACTGGAGGCCAATCACCCTCCTTAATGTGTCCTACAAAATTATTGCTAAGATTTTGTCCCTTAGATTGGAGAGTATTTTGCCAAAGTTCATTTGCCCTTCCCAGACTGGTTTCATTAAGGGTAGATTCATACTTGAGAATCTGATCACTAGTTGGGAGGGGATGGATTGGTCTAGGCACTCACAATAGAATATTTCTATGTTGTAACTTGACTTCAAGAAATCTTGTGATAGGATCAAATGGGACTTTATCTCCATGAAGCTGGAAGCTTTTGGATTTCCTCTCACCTTCTGCAATTATATTAACCTCCTTGTCAAGTATTCTTTTTCTCAAGTTGATCTCAATGGCTCTTTATCTAGACCCTTCTCCCCTTAAAGATCCATTAGGAAAGGTTGCACCTTTCTCCTATGCTCTTTGTTATTGCATTTGATGCTCTTACATCCTTAGGGAAAACTCCCTCTCCTAGTCTATCAAAGGTATCATTCTTCGCGATAACTTTGAACTTATTAACTCTCAGTTTACAGATGACACTGCTTTATTTTTTGAAGTTTCTGAAGATAAATTTTTTTCTCTGCATAACAAACTTATTTCATTATTTAACTATTTCTAGTGCCTGACTATCCCAATCCAAATCCATTTGCCTTGGATGGGATGATTGGCCTCCATAGTGGTTTAGAAAATTTACTTTTCAATGGGGTGGACCTCACCAAGTCGTTAGATATCTCGGTATCCCTATCTCTGTGGAACTCTCCACCAAGGATATGTGGCTCTAGGTTAAGGAAAAAATACCAAAAAACTTGGTAAATGGCACAATAGGTCTCTTTCTTTGGCAGGAAGAATTTAGGTTTGTCTGAAGATTCTCTCATCACACAATATCTATTATTCCTCTGCTTGGATTTTTAATAATTATCAAATACTGGAAATTCAAAAGACTATTAGGAACTTTCTTTGGTCAGATGGTAAAGGGACTAAAAAGAACCACGCTGTTAAATGGGATTCTAGTGTCACAACGATAAACTTCTTGGAGGGCTGGGTCTAAAAGACATTAAAACTCAAGCAATTGCCCTTTCTGCCAAATGGATTTTCCACTCTCTAGATGGCTATGAACCATGGAAGGTTCTTATTAGGGGTACTATTGAGAGAGGCATCCCTAGGAAAGCTAAGTCTTGGAAAAATATACCCCTTTTTGACCTCATTATTGGGAACTTTCATGTCTCTCTCCAAGGCTCCGCCTTTTTTAAAACTATTTGGAAGGCTTGGGAACATGTCAAACATTTTATCTCTAATAAGACCTTCCATGACAATAATCATCTTTTTGGTGAAATGTCCATTTGGTGGAATCTTCAACTCTTTGGTAAACCTCTTTCCCTTTCCGAAGGATTCTCTACTAAAGCTTGGCACAATTTGGGTATCTCTTAATTTATATCCATGTTTGAACATGACACACTTATAAGTTGGGAGGTGCTCAAAACTAGATATAACATCCCTTTGTCCCAAAAGAAGACATACAATGTGGTTGATAAAGATTGTACAAGGATTTCCCCGCCGCTTGGCATATTGATTCTCACAAATTTCTGGAAATTAGATGGCCTGATGGTACTATTGTGACCAAAATTAAAGCCAAGAACATTTATAAAATCATAAACCATAATGAAGCTATCATTAAACATGTCAATAAAATGTGGTATACCGATATGGAAGCTAATAATTGGAAAAAATACTTTGATAAACTTTGGACAAGTGTTATTGACCCAAAAATTAGTTGCTTCATGTGGCTTATGTTACTTAATAGACTTCCTATAAGGAAAGACCCCTTATGTACAGAATTATGTAGCATCTACAAGCTTCCTTAATCCTATAGGCATATCTTATTTGATTGTAATTTTGGAAAATAAATTTGGCTCATGTAAATGGTATTACGTATCCTAAATATCTTAATATTTTTGAAATTATCAATGGGTATGTCAATGGCTTAAATAAGGATACTAATCTATTTTGGAATATTCTATCTTCTAACATCCTTTGGAAGATTTGGAAATGAAGGAATGAGGAAAGATATCAAGACAATCCCAGAGTCCTGACTGATTTTCTCGTTTAAACTCACATATTATAAAATTTCCTCGCAGGTCTCTATTCACATGTTGATTGGAAGGGAGAAGCTGAAGAGGTTCCTGCAAATGGGTCACTCCACCATGTTCCTATTCTAGATGAAAGATGGATACGAGTGGAGAAGGCACATGGATAATCTGGCTATATTTGAAGAAACTGCCAAGAAACTCCATGAGGAGCCCAAGAAGAACAAAAATGCCATGGATGAATAGATCTTCATGCTGTCTCAAATACAAGATAAGAAGAACATTGTCTTGATGGAAGGCCCCTTAGGCTGGACTGCATGGACTGACACCTACTATGATATTTTGCATTAGTGTTTAGTCATTTCCCTTTTTTTTGGGTGTGATGAAACTATAACTCTAATCCATATGATCTACCTTTAAAATATTTCTGTGTGAGGCTTTCCCTCTTTTTGGTTCTTTCATACACTCAGTTGTAAAATAATTCTGAACATCTTATAATCAATATAAAAATATATATAATTTTATTTTATAATATTATATCAAAAATAGTTAACAAAATTATATTTGACAATATAAACAATTATTTTCATTTTCATTTGGTCTTGGTTGGTGTGGTAAAGGTTTCATTTCAGCTTTAAATCTTTCTGAGAATATTGGATAAGTTTACTGTGATAATATTTTTTTTTGAGAATTTGTGTTTCTTATGATGGAATATTAAATATTTTTATTTTTTATTGTAGAGAATTTGTGTCTCTTAGGCTGGAATTGCAAGTTGAAAGAACCGTCTAAGTTATATTTTCATATTCTATTAAATGTTGTTAATTATAATTATAATTATATATGTAAATTTATTTCTAATTTTAATATAAATATTAAATATATTTTACTTAATAGTTATTTAATAAAAATAATATTATTATAGATTAAAAACTAAATAAGAAACTTTGTATAAAATCTTAAAAATAATATTTTTAATAAGTTTTGTTGTATATATTATAGTTTCATTTCTATAGTTATAATTGTAAAAATTTAAAATATAGTTATAAATTTTAAAGGTAAGGTGGAATTTAAATAATAAATAAAGGCTAAAATTATATAATATTGATATAGTATTTTATATTATATATATTTTAAAATAGGATAATAAATTAAAATTTATAATAAATCAAAAAATGATGCAAATGAAACTTTTTCCTAAGCCTAATTCAATAATAATCAAATTTAATTTTAATCGTAATATTACAAAATAATAAATATCAATATTATTGTAATAATGGAGTGGCAACAGAGAGGCTAGTTCAAAGATCGAGGTTGGGGATGGTCCCAATCTGACAGATTTGCAGACAGTTTCAGGTCTTGTAGGCCTGGTAATTTAGCAGGACAAAAATTTAAACCATGTGGGTGATCTCCTTTCATGGCTCAAGAACAATGACCAGGGACAAGAATGACTTAGATCAAAATTAGAGGGGCTACTCCAAGGCTTTTAGAGATAAACCAGTGGAAAAATAGGCATGGCGGTCAACGGTTGAAACCAAAAAGCAAACAACAACCAACGAGATTCTGACTACCAAAGACAATAAGATTTTGGATATTCACATCGATTCAGAAGCCTGGAAAGATTCAGTGCAAATGTTACATTCTAGGACCTTTTTCATGAAGTTGGTGGAGGGGGGTGGTTGGCTAGCCTTCCCAATAATTTGAAAATGGATTGACCAAGAGTGAGGATCGCACTTTGCAGTTAAAACCCTTCCCAATGCTTTCTTCCTTGTCATCGCTGGATCATAACAAGAAAAGATCAAGATCATGTATAATGGCCCTTTTTTATGAGTGGGGTGGGTTTCTTTATTAAGGAATGGGTCCCTAACTTCAACCCAAAACATGCTTCTATTGAGGAGATTCCTTTGTGGCTGCACCTCTATAATCTTCCCCATGAATATTGGAATGAGGAAAATTTTAATGCCATCAGCTCAAAGATAGGTACTTTCATCAAAGAATATAAGGTGATTGCCAAGGAAGACCTCTACATGTATGCCCATATCTACATAATGTGGAAACCACATCCTCTCCTTCCTAGAGCAATAGAAATCCATACTTCAGAAGGGTACTGGTGGCAGGATATTGAAGTTGAGGAGAGGATAGAGAAATGCAAGACATGCAAAGAATGAGGACACAATGATCAAGAATGTGTTGTATCCCTAAAGGGAAAGGGAAAGGAAGATAGAGCCCTAGAAGACCAGCTGTCCAAACTTGTTGGTACTGTTGGAGTGGATCTTTTGAGAACTTTTGTAGCACCCACTAGACAAAAAACCCCTGAGTATGTGGTCCCCTTACTCTCCACAAGAAAAAAATGTAGCAGATTGAGTTAATGATTCTCATCCTACCGCAAAGTCTGAACCCCATCTTGTTGGGGTCGAGCGATCCCTAGGAGTCTTGATGGGCACACCGAGTCAGAGAGCTTCTCAAATCTCAAAGTGGGTGGACATCTAGGAGACTTCTCGGGCATTGCAAAGCGAGGAGGTTGGCATGGAACTAGCTGGGGAAGATGTAAATGTATTTTGTGAGAAGACTCCCACAGTTCCTATGGAGTGCCTGATATCTCAAGATCTAGCTTAGGGAAAAAGAGTTTCTAGATTTGGTTCCACAATGGTGGTGATTAGTGCCTAGGGTCAAAGGAAATCTTTCATTTCAGTTTTTCAAGAAATTGATTCTCCTTAAAGAGAATATCAAGATGTGGAACATAATGCACTTTGGAAATATTTTTGAAGAGAAATAAATCCTTGAAGGGCAATTACGAGCTCTTAATCACAAAGTTCTTTCAGATGGTATGGATGAAGTTGACTTTTTGACAGAAAAGGACCTACTTAGCAGGTATGAGGAAATATTGCAAAGGGGGGAGATCTATTGGAGGCAAAAGTCTAGTGAAAATTGGCTAAGGGAAGGAGAAAGAAATACCAAATTCTTCCATAGTTTGGCCAAGGTTCACAGAAGCTTCAAAAAAACCCTTTCCATCCAAAGGGAAAATAGTGATAGTACAAACAACATGGACTTGATCAATCAGGAAGCAATGAATTATTTCTATGGGCTTTGGAGTCAAGAAGTTAATTCCTTGGACAGGGGGCAAGAAACTTTGCTAGGGTTTATCCCTAAACTCGTTAGTTGAGAGGATAATTTGATGTTGATAGCCACAATCATGATGAGTGATTTGAAAGAGACTATGTTCGGTTTGTGCGGGGACAAATCCACTAGTATTGATGGGTTTCAAGACTTTTTTACCTAGAATTTTGGGATGTTTTGAGCCCCGATTTGTTAGGGAAGATGGAAGAATCAAGAGCTAAAGGTTTCATTCTCAAAGGCTTCAACAACTTGATGGTTTCTCTGATTCCTATAAAGGATAAGCATTCTTCCTTTGAGGACTTTAGGCCTATCTCTCTTTGCAATTCTATCTACAAGATCATCACTAAAGTGGTAGTGAATAGAATAAAGAAGGTGCTTGGGAGTATTATATCTGTAGAGCAAAGAAGATTCACTCCAAATTGAAACATAGTGGATGGGATCATAGTGGTGCATGAAGCAACTCACACTACTAAAGCAGGCAGTAAGAGAAGGATGATTTTGAAGTTGGATGTCTGGAAAGCATATGACTGAGTGGATAGGGGCTTTCTTATTATAGTCTTATAGAAGTTTGGTTTCATAGAAAAATAAATAAATGGATGGAGAGTATGATCTAATAATACATAGCCTCTATCCTAGTTAATGGAAACCCCCAAGGTTTCTTCACCACCTCGAGTGGCATTCGACAATGGATCCTTTCTCCCCTTTCCTTTTCATTCTTTTTGTAGAAGTTTTCGGTAGATCAATTACCAAAAAAAGATAGCAGGGGAGTTGGGATAGGATTGAAATTACGAGGGGCTTAGAACCAACTACTCACTCCCAATTTGAAAATGACACTATTTTCTTTGGAGTCACTTCTATGAAGGAGGCTTGGGCTATGAAGAAGGTTTTGGATATGTATAGCAAGGCTACAGGCTAGACAATAATTTAAATTGGATGAAATCAAAAATATTTTCCTTCAATACAGAGGAGGCCTTGTAGAGGAATATAGCGGCATCATTTGGGGCTAGAATTGGACATCTTCCGAAGAAGTTTTTGGGAACTCCCCTCTTTTCTAGAGCTTCTAAATTTAGGCTATGGAAGGATCTTATTGATGATTTCATATCTAAAATAGATGGGTAGAAGAGTAGGTGCCTAACATTGATAGGCTGCATCCTAATGCTTAAAAAAATGGTCTTGAATATGCCAATTTATTTCATGGTGTGCTTAAAGATCCCTATGAAAGTCATTAAATTCATACAACAAAGAATCCAAATATTTCTCTGGAATGGAGCTCAGGAGCATGAAAAACTTCCTTTGATGGCCTAGGAAAGGGTTTGCAAACTGAAAGGAGCTAGGAATGCAGATTTGAGAGATTGGAAACTGATCAATGAAGCTATGAGAGCCAAACAAATCTGGAAATTGTATCACAAACTAGAGCAATGGTGGGTTGTATTCTACAAGCCAAATACCTCAATGAGGATGATAGCGAAAGAATCTTCACTATAGAAAACCTGCTGAATGGGTCAGCAGTCTGGAATTTTCTAATGAGCTACAGATCATTAGTGACAAACCATCTAATTTGGTCCCTTGGCAATAGGCATAAGGCAGATTTTTTCTCGACTCCTGGGATGACCTCCCAGTACTAAGTCACGCAGGAATCCCACAATCCTTACTGCAATCAACAACAAAGGCTTGGGGTAGTAAGGATTGGGAATTCCTAGATTAGAGTTCCTTCACAATAGGATAGGTTGTTAGATGGTAGGATTTGAGTACTCTTTGTGTGTCGGATGAGGATAGAGGCATTATGGAGGAAATCTTCAACAAGAGGTCAGTGGTAGGCTCTCATGAGGTGTATTCCATTAAGTGGTGTGGTTTGAAGAGTGGCCAATATTCAATGAAAGTAGGGTACACTTTATTGGAAATAGAGTCCACCAAGGTGGAATGGGAAGGATGAAGTTGCATTTCAAGGGAGACTCATTGTTAACAGTGAATAGGATTGTGAAGGGACAGATAGACACTTAATACTTGAATAAGCATATCAAGAGAATCAGAGACCTCCTCTGACATAGTACTTAAAATTTAAAATATTTTACAAAGTTGGCAATATGTTTTGTAAATTCAAATTATTTACAATTTTCTATGGTTTGTATGTTTTTGTTGGCAAATTGTCATTTAAATCTAGAAACATTTAGTAATATTTGAAAATAAAATTTTCTATTATATCTAGAAGTTTATGTCTAGAACTCTAGAAGTTTATATCTATTATATTTCTCTTTTGAAAATAATTTTTTATCTACTATAGGGTTATGGCTATAATTTTATATACATAATCATAAAGTTAAATTAGAGTTATGAATGTATTATAATCTTACACATATTATATTTTAGGTTGCACTGAGCATGCATGTGCTAAACCTTCTGTAAACCTTCACCCTAACTATGACCCTAAGATTTGAACACTAAAACAAAAAAGGTATATTCAGACACTAAAAAAAAAAAGGTATATGGTTCTTGTGGTAAATCTTGCATTAAAGTCCAGCATAACTCTATTCAAGACATTACAATTCTCCTCGATGCTTCTCTTTATTTTTTCATCTATCACCACCGGAGGTAGGGCAGTATCACAAAACACTCTGTCATCGCGTTCATGCCATAGTTTCCAAATGACATGAGGGGAAATGATGTTCCACAAAAACCTATCCATATGAACCACTACATTTCTCCACTACATGAATTTTTTTTCCATATTATTCAGGAAAACTGAGCAAATCTTCTAGCATTGTAAGGTAAGGCACCAAACATCTCTAGAGTATAGACAGTCAATAACAATATGGAAAACCAATTCCTCTACCTTCTTGCAAAGATAAAATCTGTTGGGAAGAATCATGACTCTCTTTTGGAGATTATTAATGGTAAGGATCTTATTCTGCAAAGCCAGCCAATAAAATATGTTAATTTTAGGAGTTATCTATTTATCCCATACCTGAGCCCAGAAGGGAAGAGGATCCAGAGGCTTTAACAAAATCTCAGTGGCTGAAGCAACAGAAAAGAGACCTCATGGGAGCTTTCTTGAAATCAAATTATCCTCTTTGGTAGAGTCCACTTTCCAAATGTTTAGATTGAACAACAGGGGCTTAAGAAAAAAATCAATTTTAGAAAGGTCAACCCAGGACTGGTTCTCCCAGTAATCTTTAGCCCACAGGCCAAATCTCTGTTTACATATTTCAATAAAAGGCTGGAGAGAAGGAATGGAGTTCAGAGGAAAATATATAACCCAACAATCATCCTAGAACTTAATTCTCCTGCCAGTACCCAAAAGCTAGCTAGCACCCTTGAACGTCATCTCCTTAGCTTGATGGATATAGTTCCAAATAAAGGAGCCATGCACCTTCATATTAGACATGTCATAAATTCCAATATATGAAGGAAGGAGAAGATATATTTTTTGTGAATAATTTCATTCCATTCTTTTTTCTCACCGTAGATATGCCAAAGCTGCATAGCCAGAAGAGCCTGGTTAGTAACCCTTAAAGGCTGAATCCCCAACCCTCCCCACTTATTTGGATAACAAACCTTGTCCCAAGCCACAAGAGCTAGTCTCTTTCTATCTTCCACCCCTGACCAAAGAAAATTTCTCTCAATTGACTCTATAATATCTGTAATTTTTCCAAGGATTTTAAACAGACTCAGGGCATAGATTGGAAAATCTGTAGAGAAGCTTTCAGAAGTTGAAGTTTACCTACTTGAATTAGAAAAGCTCCCTTCCAGCCCGCCAACTTCCTATTGAATCTGTCCACAATACCTGCCCGAAAGGATTCTAGAGGTTTCAAGACCAATGGAAGACCAAGGTAGGTTGAAGGAAAAGCACCAATAACACACCCAATAATTCTAGCAATTTTGTTTTGTCTATCCTCCAATGTATTAATGAAATACTAAGAACTCTTTTTCCAGTTAACAATTTTTCTTATGGCTTGAGAATAAATAGAAAGAGCCTGTTTGATCACTCTGGCCTCCTGGATAGTAGAAGACTGCATGATAACCATGTCATCCACAAATTTCTCATGGAAGTAAGGCCTTGAAGTAGGGGAAGGAATGAGGCCCTTTAAAGAACCATTTGAAGCCCATTTCTAAAAATAATGATAAAAACCCTCTGCCACAATAGCGAAGAGAATGGGGGACAAGGGACAACCTTGACAGAGCCCCCTGGAAGGCTTGAAGAAGCAAGAAGAGGAGCCATTCACAATAATCACCATCATCAAAGTGTTGATAAGCTAGGAAACAAGATGCAATAATTTATCATAGAAACCAAAGGATTGGAGAATCTTAATAAAAAAATCCCAGTCCACCCAGTCATAAATAAGCCTTTGAAAGATCAAGCTTTAGCAAGAAACCATGGTTAGAAGAGGTGGGGGTAGAATGAATGACCTCATGAACCTTCATGATGAAATCACGAATTCGCTTGCCTGGAACAAAACCACTTTGCTAGGGGGAAATAATATGCAAAAAGATATTCAACAATATAAGAGTGAGAACCTTGGAAAAAAAATTATACACCGAGTTACATAAAATGACCAGCCTAAAGGAGTCAATAGAATCAACACCTGGAGATTTAGGGATCAAGGCTATGAAAGTAGCATTAATTTCTTTAAGCATGGTTCTTGACCCAAAGAATTCTTTAACAACATTACTGATATCCATGTGCATAATGTGTAAAATTTTTTGAAAGAAGAACACATGAAACCCATCTGGGCCCGGGGACTTATCCCCCCCAAAGGAGAAACTAGCTAACTTGATTTCCTCTGAGGAAGGAATAGTAGTCAAAAAATTATTAGTAACATCATCCACTAAGGAAGGGATAGAATCAAGAAGCAGGGCTTGATTACCCAAGGAAATCAAGTGATCTTTGGAAAGAAGTGAGGAGAAAAATTCAACCATAGCCAAAGAAATATCTTTATCATTACTTACCACTCCTGAAACTAACCTGAGTTTGGAGATTTTGTTGGATCAGGATTTAGTTATGTTGCAAAAAAACTCACATTGTTGAATCTAGAAACAATGAATAAATAAACTGTCATTATTTCTCATGCCTATAGGGAAGTGAATGGTACAGCGGATGAGTTGGCCAATTTTGCAGTTAAAGCCAGGGACATCATTATTTGGCACGATTATAAAAATCTGACCGTTGATATCAAAGCCAAGTTGGCCTTCGACACATCCCAAAGCAAGAGGGTTGATTGGGTGTATCATGAGAAGCTATGATGATTAGACACATTTTAAAAAAGCAGAGGAAAATGAGGACGGAAAGTGGTGTCTTTCCCAAGAACTCTAATTATAGACACAGGTTAACCCTTGTTAATTTCAATGTTACCAGTTTTTGTAATAGTTGGATTCTCTCTGCATTTTTTACCATTTCTGTGAGCTGTGCAATCATGGGAGGTGGGCTTAACCACAAAGAGCCAAAGGACTATGTCAAATGGTGAAAAATGTCAGAAGCTTGGGAAATTCTTGAGAAGGGGGGTCTTACTACCTACATGGAAAGATTGCATGGGGCAAAAGACAGTGCTACCAAATTATTTGTTGATTCCTAGAAAAATGGGGTTGTTACCATAGCGTGCATCATTGTGAACATCACAGAGGATTTCATAGCTGAGATTTTTGGGCTTAGCATGAAGGGCATCAAATTCTTCCGGGACAGTAAGGAATCATGAAAGGCCATTCGGCGCTTTCCCAAGAGTAAGGAGGAGAAAAAAAGTCTTGTAAAAGAGTCTGTAGGATGCTATGATGTGGAATTCAAAGAAATTTGGGCTAGTGTTATGATGGTGGTCATGGAGTATGTAACCTTGGACGGTAGGTTTAAAAGAGCCAATTCTTACAACTTTGTTTTACTTTGTCATTTTTGGCATAAAATTAGGGTTTCCCTGCCTTTCTATATTTTACAATCTCTCTGTTCAAGCATTTCCCAGCACAAGAAGAAGGAGAAGAAACCCATTCTTAATGAAGGGTTGATTCTATTAATAGTAGAACACATAAATAAGATGGCTAGTGTAAGCCCTGTCATAACCCCGTCTAAATTTGGTTTGGGTAAAAAGAGAATTAGGGATGTGAATGTGAAAGATAAGAGTCCGACTGGTAAAAAATTAAAGAAGGATAAGGAGACTACCATGGATACAGATACCTCTACTGATAGTGTGGAAAGCTATGATTATATGGTTGATTCCATAGAGGAAGATACTTACTCTGCTTCCTCGGTCTTGAATTTGGCTTCGGAGGAGAATGATAATATGGATGAAGAGATTATGGGCTCTATGGAAAAAGGAAAAACCTTAGATAGAAGGAAGAACAAAGAGGATAAGAAGGAGGAGGATGTGGGAGGTTAGAATGTGCCAATTCTAGTTGAGTACGACAGTTCTGAAGACCATGATGTGCCTATATCTCTGAAAGTTGAAGTAGTTATGGATTATGGTCAGGACACTCAGAAGGATGCAACAGAGGTGGAGAATACTTCCCCTGCCAAGGAGTTGACTTTACCAGAGAGGGAGACAGACAATGCCCCTGGTAATTCTCAGAACATCCCTTTCATCAAAATGGTGGACTTGTAGGAAAGGAATGTTCAATTACTGAGGGATGACATGGACGATAAGATTGATCCTCCCTTTGGGGTTCTCAAAATGGCCAAAGCTGCTTCCATGTACTTCTTTTGGTTAATGAAATGGGTGTTCCAGGAGATCAATAATTTAAACCTTAAGCACCGTTCAATTTTTGCTAAGGTAGACTCTCTATAGACTCAACTAGAGTCTGGCCCTAAAACTATGGTGGACAAGGTTACTAATGATGAGGACAAAAATGTGCAGCAGTTACAAGCCAGAATGGAAACCATGGAGAATACCATGAAAAAACACATGCAAGACTACAATAATTTTATTGGTTTGGCCATGGATTGTTTCCTGACCATTAAGGCTAAACTGGATACTGGGTCCCCCAGTAAAAAAACAAAGGATATCACAGAGAACCTGGAAGATGATGGCCCCAGAAAATGCACTAGATTAGCAAGAAAGAAGAAAATTCATGAAAGGATTTAGAAACTCTCAGAGTTTAATGCAGCGATAAAGAAGATATCTAAAGTGAAGCAGGAAGCCATCGAGGCTTGTAAGGAGATTTTCTAGGGCTCTGGTTTCTGGTTCTGGTGGTTTGTCTTTTTTGTTGGTCTCTGGATTTTGGTTTTTTCCTAGTTTTTTTTTGTTAGTTTTGGCTTTAGCGTACTGGTTTCCAGTCCTGTTTCTTTTTGGAGCGCTTCAATGTTTAAAATTTTATTCTAGCTTGTAAGGGGTTTCGGGTCCCCATTCAAAACCTGTTTTTCCCTGCTATCAAAAATAATGAATAAATTTGATTATGTTTCTCTAAGTTTATTAATGTTGATCTATATTTCATCATGAGTTCTTTACAAAGATCTATCTTTTATGAGAATAAATTTCCACATAGGACTCATTACATCTAAGTGATGTTTTGCATAGAGGAGAAGCATTAGAATTTCCTAATAGGTCTCAAGTGTAGAACAAGCTCTTGTTTTATCAATTTTTTCTTTGTGACAACACAAATAGCTTAAGCTCAATCCAAAGGTGAATTAATCTTATTTAAGATTTTATTGAAAAAAGTGGTGTGAAATTGAAAGACCTAGCACTATCAAAATGTTGAACAAGAAAGATAACATGGGGTTACCAAAAGATGTACCTCATGAAAGAGCTCAATGAAAAGTTTTCTAGGGCATTTGTTTGGGGGTGTCATGGTCACCATCCACCAAATATCCAAACCCAATATTAACTACCGGGATGAGACTGGTTGCAGCCATTATAAAACTAAAATTCCCTTAGTAGATGTGGTATTATGGGAGACAAACCAAGAAAAATCAAATAGACACTGAAGAAAGTAAAATTCTAGCTAACTAGCTTGAGTTTTGAAACACAATTATAAATAATGTTATGAATTTATAATATCAAAAGATTCTTGATATTGATTAAAGGTTTCACAAATTTAAAACTTGCAATGTGTAGATCAAACCTAGAGAGCTTGGAGTTGGGGTTTATTCTATAGAGTTGGAGTGTATTCTATAGAGTTTAACATACAATATTCATAGCAAGAAAATTGTGTAATTTTAAACAACTCTTTAAG
>MU227016.1:0-44134 GCA_018584345.1 Thuja plicata
TTATTTTAATGCAAAAGTGCTACACATGCTCCTATATAATCATATTAATATATTCTATCAAAATGGACCCATGACTAAAGTTAATTATGGATATGAATTTGTTTTCATTAAATTTAACCTCCATTATGAGGTGCATGTGCTCGTCCTAATGAGTATGATGCAATAAGGAAACTCACGTACATGAATATTTTAATAAATTTAAAGATAAAAGGATATGGGTCATTGTAAATTAATGTACCAGCTTTTCATATCCCTTTTCTTAACATATTTAAAATTTTATATTTAGTAAGGATAATAATAATAAAATTAGTTGTGAAAGTCAAGCGGTTGAGTTCAATTGGTTACAACTTTGGGTTTTCATTGTGGATATCCTTCATCCTAGTTAAGAGAGATTAGTTTATTGACTAATTAGGTTTTAGCATGTCAAAAGTGATTAGCCTTATTATATGTAGCAAAGTATAACATATACTTAGAAATATACCATATTAGGAGTAGAATAAACACCTATATGTATGTGTGTGGGAAAATTTCTATTCATATAGTCGTGTTTACACTTTTAATGATGTACTTTGTGTTCCATACTTTTTATCTAATATCCTTTTTATTGATCAAATTGCACATAGAGGACAAGGTGAAATAGTTGAATTTGCACCTAATTTAATATACATTGGGGACTTGGAGACTAGGGAGATCATCACTACTTTGATTGTTGATCATTCATTTGATTTGTGTTCCTTTTGTCATTTTTATCTTGATGATGATAATGTTCTAGTGAGTGATATTTACACTCATGGAGCAAGTGTGAATTATATTTGTGAGCAGAAGTTATGTCATGCGAGTCTTGGAATTCCAAAGACTAGTGCTAAGTTTTGAATTCCTCCACCTTATGTTACTTTTACTTTAAGTACCTAAGTGGCTTGTAGTATTTCTACTTGGTAGGATTCACATCATATTTTTTCAGGTCTTTCTTTGTAGGATGAATATTTGATGGGGATTGATGACTCATTTTTATCTAGTCTCATATTATATATTTGAAGGATACATTAAGGGGCCTTCTCTCCTCTAAAGTATCATACTATAGATTTTGAGATTGGCATTCATGAGTTTTCTCAATCACTTGATTGGGATACATCTTGATTATGTTACAAAATATCCAAGCTTTTAGACACATCATTAATTTTTAGAGAGTCACATTTTGAGACTTCTAGATGATCCATTGGATTTTTTGATATTTAAAGGAAGGCACGTTGTTTATATGTATTGAACATATTTTTTTAAGGAATTACTCATTGGTATTTGAGCTACTTCATTAGAGAGGATACATTATCTCTCTTTTTAACTCTTATTAGAGATCATTGATTGTATATTCATGATGCATGTAGTTCTTGGAGGGTATCATTGAATCCTCTATTCATGATCTTTCTCTTCATTTGTGAGACATTGGATCATAAATATGTGAGATAGGTTGGAGGAGTTACGACCCTTCATTATCTATAAATATGTGGAAAGATGTGATTTTCCTCCACCCTTGGATTAAGTAGAGGGTGTGGATTGGTGCATTGAGTAATTATGTAAGCGGGGAAACTAGCGTTGGATCCCACATTTGATGATGTTGTTACATCAAATTAATTTGAACTTCGAGTTTCTAATTTTTTTAAAGTGGGGTGGCTCCTTTTTTTAAGCTTATGTATGGAATAGACTCTAGTTCTTATGTAGATATATTTGAGAATACAAAAAAATATCAATCATTAGATCCCTTTGATATCTAGTTATCTTATTATACTACATCCTCTAAAGGATATTGGAAATCCCCTCCTTAAGATTCTTAACATAGTGGTTGATAGATCAAGTAATAAACTGAAAAATCCCTTCATTGTGAAATTTTACGCGAAAGGAAAAATTTTGAAGTTTTTAGGAGCCGGACCAAAATAGAATAGAATTTGAGAGACTAGGTTTAGATTTTTATGATTGTTAAAGGTATATTCCTTATTCTCTTATCTAACCATCATGATTGTGCTAGAACACCATTGGATTTCCTATGGTTCTTGAATAAATTAGATTATTCTTTAAAAAATAAAACTTATTTTTTAACCCAAATATAGAGAACATAAATGTGGTTTCTATTATGGTTCAACTCTAAACCCCTATTGAATAGTAGAAGATCAAGTCTTGAAGGAAACTTTGTTAGTATTTCAGGGAATCTTACTAGTATGAACTTGGACCATCCCTCTATTATTAATATCTCTTCTAATTTTTGTAGCTAGATAGAATTAGCTAAGTTTTAAAATGCCTATGTTTTCTACTTTAATATCATAGAGTGAGCTATTATTTAAGAAATTATCCTTAGATGATGGATAATGCAACTCCTTAGAATAAAATAACATAGTTAAAGAACCATCTTAGAGAAATTTGGTAGTGAATGAAGTCATTCTAATGGAGGAGGCACAAGGAAAAGGGAAAATTTGAAATTATTTCAAATTGTAGCATAATGAAAGTATTTAAACTTTTGTTGATATAATAAAGATACAATTGGAAAAAAGATGTTATTGTAAGATTTAAAAAGGGTCATTTTGAGGAGGGTGAGATCAAACTCTCTTCAAAGAGCCTTAAAGGTAGAGACTCTTCATATTTGAGGTTTGTAGAGGTGGTTGATGGGGTGAAGGAATTTTTCTGCCTTTTTCAATCAACCATACAATCAAAATGGAGGATTTATTTGGATCACTTGAGCATAAAAATGTTCAATAAGTCATATGAATACTTTTTCCTTAAATTTAACCATCATAAAATGATGAAAGATCAAGAAAAAAAGGAGGAATCTAATCAAATCACTTAAGTATAGAGTAATCTAGAATTTGGATGAATATGCTAAGTTGGATTCAAACATCTTAAAATGATGAATGGTCAAGAAGAAAATATTCTCTAATAATTTGGTGTTAGGTTTGTTTCCTCTCTAGAGATCTATGGTTTCAAGATGTTCAACATGTCTTTCTTAGGTGCTTGATCCTTTTCTACTTATTAATGTTGTGGTGATAACTGTTATTTTCTAGCATTTATTTTGTTAATTCATGTAGGAATTCCATATTTATTTGTTAAGTTGTAGTGTTCAATTTGATCTTATCTTTATAAAAGAGTTTAAACCCTTTCTAAAACTCATCTTTATCTTTTTAAATAAAATAATTATTCCTCTTTAAAAATCTATATAGTTATTTAAATTATCTAATTTAATACAAATATTAAAAATGTCTAAAATATTAAACAAATTAACTCAAATACATATATTAATTTAAAATTTAGAGTAAATACAAAATTTATAAGCATTAAATTCAATAAATTATACTGTTGAGCAGGAGATCCTAAAGATATTTGTAATTGGAGACCAATAACCTTGATTAGTGTCTCTCACAAGATTATTTCTAAAGTATTGGCTCTCAAAATTTGTCATATCCTACTTCTGATTGTGTGCCCTGAGCGGACTGGATTCATCAATTCTAGGTATATCCTGGACAATATTATTGTGGTTTGGGAAGGCAGGAATGGGTCAGGAAGTCCAAACAACAAGCTATCTTCCTCAAGATTGATTTTTCCAAGGCTTATGACCGTATTGAATGGCCCTTCATTCTTGCAATGCTTCAAACCCTTGGCTTTGGTCCCACCTTAATTCAGTTGGTTGAGATGCTTTTTGGTGATGTATCCTCTTGTATTACCATTAATGGTAGGCAATCCAAGGATTTTGGCCTTTCAGATCTATCCGCCTGGGCTTCCCTTTAGCCCTAGCTCTTTATGCGCTTGTTATTGAGGGGTTTGGCTACCTTCTTGCCAATGCTATCTCTCCTGGCCTTGTGAGAGGAATTTCCTTGCATGAGTCACCTACTAGATTGTCAATGATCTTTTTTATGATGATCCCTTTCTCACTCTCATTGAGGATGAAGATAATATCTCCAACACTCTGACACTTTTTGTCTTGCCTCTGGTTCGGCTATCCAATGACACAAAACTCTCTGCTATAGGCAATCTTTTCTTCCTGCTCCTCCTTGGCTCTCTCAATATGGCTGGAAATGGATCCAACACGGAGAGGTCTTCCACTTTCTGGGCATTCCATTTTCCTTTCAAGCTTCGCCTGTTGAATTGTGGAATGTGGTTCTTGCAAAGATTGAAAAGAAGGTTGAATATTGGATTACTAAGTCGCTTTCCTTGGATGGTAAATTCCATATTTGTTCCAAAGTCCTGGCAGCTACCCATGTTTACTATTCTTCTTGTTGGGCTCCTTCAAAGGCCTCCTACATGAAGCTGGAGAAAATCCTTCGGGATTTCCTCTAGGCTTCTAGTGTTGATCATCATGGGTTTCACAGAGCCGTCTGGGAGTATTGTTGTCTTCCCAATGAGTCTGGAGGCCTAGGTCTTCTTTCTACTCAGAAGCAGGGAATTTCCTTATGTACTAAGTGGGTCATCCATTCTTTGACTGGGAATGAGGCCTAGAAAATCCTTCTCAAGCATTATATTTCCGCTAGATTTCCAGTCAACAGGTCAGCTTGGAAGGGGATTGGTTTTCAAACCCTTCTCATCATGTCAAAACTAGTTCAAATCCAAGGCACTTTTATTGTCAAAAGCATCTAGAGAGCTTGGGAGGCTATTAAGTCATGGCTTTGCTGGACTGGAGATGGATTCCATGATGGGCTCTTTATAAACTCGTATAATATTTGGTGGCCTCCCCTCATTTCTGTGCAAGGGGTCCTGTTGGCTAAGGTTCAGGGTGTTAGTGCTCTACGTTTTCATAAACATGGCATCAGGACACCCAATCATTTGTTTTCTGTAGCTACCATGAGCCTCAGAATGTAGGATGACATACAAGTTTAGTTTCGTTTGTCTCGCCTTGATCGTCAGAATTTTCACTTGTTGGTTTCTGCCTTGCCTCCTCATATGCTTCACAAGTTGGGTGTTCAACCTGTTAAGCCATGGCGGAAGGATTGGAAATGGTATCCTTACACTCCTCTTGCTAGCTATAAGCCAAAAAATGGAATACCACTGGTTAGTGCCACATTTTCCCATGGTCACCACTCTCAACCAACAATGGCACTTGCAGTCTTCTTAGAAAAATTGGAGACTAAGATTTCACACTATCTGGACCGTCATTACTGAGCCAAAGATTGCACACTTTACTTGGTGTGTTATTTTCTAGGTCTTGCCCTTGGGTTCTCGACTCAAGCATCTAGGAGTTCTTGATCCTAGGTGTCCCTTTTATGGGCAACTAGAGGCCTTTCTTCATATTTTCTAGTTTTGTCGAAGAGCTCAACAGTACTGGAGCAACATGCATAATTTTTTCAAACCATTTCGGCATGAGCCTTTTTCTTGGAATATGATTTTGTTGGGTGATTCACCTAGAATCCCCTACAAATACACTCAGATTTGGCATGCTTTCATGATGAATATTCTATTTACTCTTTGGAAAGATAGAAATGAAGTTCTTTTTGTAACCACCTAAAATTGGTCTGTTGCAACTATAGACCCTATTTGCCCTAAGTGTGATCATGCCCTCGATTTATGTCCAAACGACCCTGTTACTGTTTGGCATATTTCTTTTAATCAATTTAATGTCCTAGGTGATTTTTATCACTGATTTATATTAACTATTATAGCCATACAATTCAAATCAATTTCGACCAATCAAATCAAATCAAAACCAAACATGGCTATAATATTTAATATGAAGGAGTTAAATTGATTAAAAGAAATATGCCAAGCAGTAACAGGGTCGTTTGGACATAAATCGAGGGTATGATCACACTTACACTTTTCACTCGCAACTTTCTTGATATAAATGTATTTATGTACACTAAAGTTTGCATATGCAATAATGTGATGATGCATATACAAGTACAGACTAACAAGGTGGCCCACCTCCAGGAGCTTTTGAACCACTAGGGTAACGCCCCATGTATAGTGGCCAGAGTGTTGCCAGATTTTGTTTTTACCAACCGCACTCCGCTCTGTGGACGCAGTTCTTCCACTCGCTGCTCCCAGACACCTCAGTTCGAGGCTCCTGGCGGTGGGAATGTTGGTTTGCGTCACGACTTGGCCTCTCCACCGCAACGTGGCTCCTGTTGGTCTCATGTTGCTCCTGCTGCTCCCGTTGCTCCTTTTCATGGCCTGCTGCCACCTCTTCCAAGTGGTTCCCTCACCTGGCCTTGGCCATTTTGCCTCCCAGGGTTGAAGAGGAAAAAGATAAAGATAAAGATATTGATGATGGGTGGTCTTTGCCTAACCCACCTATGGACCCCAATGATGGCTAGGGTAAAATAGATGACAGTTATGATCCACCTCCCTAGCCGGTGGCCGCTGGTCATGTGACTCTTGTGGGGTGATATTGTTCCCCCTCTTTTTTTGATGAATATATACTTTAATATTTTAAATTAATAAAAAAGGCCTTATTCATTAAAAAAAATTTACTGTTCAAATGTGGAATTCGAATGTTGAAAACAAAAATATTGTTGTGGCTTCACTATAATAAAACCAACTCTTCGTTAACAGCTTAACGTCCTATAACTTCTCCTATAAACAGAATAAAATTCTAGCACAAATGGCGCTGCATTTAAAAGATATTCCATCATTCTTGCCAAAAATTTTGGAGAATATCTTGATTATACAAATCTGTGTTAAGATTGAACCAATTCTACAAGAACAATATCTCTACGTAGAATACAAACTTAAATTCTCCTCTGGAAACTGAAATACATTTTCTACCGTTATCAACACAGGAACCAGAATACACCCACAGTAACAGCACACGTACTTGATCCAGAAAAAATTACAAAACTTCCACTCTCAGCTACAATTTTCCGAATTCCACTATCAGCTATAATTTTTCCGGATTTTGATACAAAATTGGTTTGAATAAAATTAGTAATTATTACTAACAGAGCGCCATTGAGAAGCATACAATGGCATCAAAGAATCACATAAGAAAGAAGAAAGATTATGCTGAATTACAAAAACATTAATATATTTTGCGGTAAATCAGAGGCTTCTAAATTTTCATTGATGTATTTGGCTGGGGTTGCAGTGACCATGAATTTTCTCAGCAAGCTCTCCAGATCAAATCGTCCAGAGGCCGATTTGCTGCCGTGAAACAAACATAGCATTAATATTAACAGCACACGCATTGGATCTCGAAATAATTACAAAAATTCCACTGTAAGCTATAAGTTTCCGGATTTTTGACACAAAATTGGTTTGAATAGGATTAGTACTTAAAAAGCACCATTGAAAAGCATACAAATGACATCAAAGAGTCACAGAAGAAAGAAGAAATAAGAAAGGTTCCGTAAATATTTGGTTTTTAAATTTCCATTCTTGTGTTTGCGGGGGTTGCACTAAAAATGAGTTTTCTTAGCAAGCTCTCCAGATCAAACTGTCCAGAGGCCGATTCACCGCTGTGAAACAAAAATAGCATTAATAGTAACAGCACACACATTTGATCCAGAAATAATTACAAAATTTCCTCTGTAAGCTATGATTTTCCGGAGTTTGATACAAAATCAGTTTTAAGACGATTAGTACTTACGGAGCGCCATTGAAAAGCATACAAATGACATCAAAGAGTCACAGAAGACAGAAGAAAGATTATGCCGAGTTAAAAAGATATTGAAATATTTTCCCTTTAAATAAGTAGTTTCTAAATTTTCGTCGATGCATCGGCAGGGGTTGCAGTGAGCATGAGTTTGCTCAGCAAGCTCTCCAGATCAAACTGTCCAGAGCCCGATTTACCGCTTTGAATAACAAGCATAACATTTTCAAAGGTCTCTACATCGCAGGGAACCGCCAAACCATCCCTCTGGTTGAAGCCATATTCTTCCTTTGTTTTCTCAAGCAGCATCAGAAATACAGGATGCGATAAAACCCTCGTCGGAATCACAAATCTTTGCCTTTCTTCACCGACATACACAGTGAAATATCCGTGTGGAACCCTAGCATTTCCCCAACGGCTGCTACTTCCCTTTCTTTCCATTTTCTTCGCGGAATCTCTATTCACGGCCGTGTAAGGAACGTCCCAGCTCTTCACCTTGACACCGATTTCCAGAATCTTTTTCACCAAATTCTTGAAAGAATTCTTCCGCTTCTTGAGATTCGACATGCCGTAAAGCCAGGCTGTAAAATCTCTGGCGCGCGCTGTGTGTTAAAACAAGAACATTTGAGCGGCCATTAGAACACTGTAAAACGGGCTTCTTGAAGGGGATTTGAAATTATTACCTGAGCCATGGACGGATCTCTAAAGAATGTAAAGTGCGCCAATCTGATATTTCAAAGTAAAGCTTGTCTTCATCGCTCCTTTGGAGGGAAGGTACAAGAGCTTTGGAAAACGGGAAAATCGGTTACCTCCATTCCACAAGAGCTCAACTTTTCTGCAAAGTCTGGCACAAAAACAAAAAGATGTGAAGAATATATTTTGCTCTTTGCCACTTCGACGAAAGGATCGCAACTGCTACCCGACAGTGGCGAAAATATAATGCGCAGATCAAAACAAACAACGAAATTTATGTAAATTTGTCTGCTAATCGATTCGAGTATAACTAAGATATCAATGGGGAATATTCGTTTAATAAAACTAAGAGAGAATTTTTTTTATTTTATTTTTATTTTTTTTAATGAAATAAAGGATCATATTAGATTAATTTAAGTAAACAGTAAATACAACTTAATCAAAAGATTATGGGAGGAAAAGTCACTCCCCCATGGTCATGTGGGCATAAGCCAAAATTCAAAGAAACAAGGGTCTAAGCCTTGAAACAGAAACATTATAAATCAAAATGGGCCTAGTCTAGAAGAGAAACACCCTTAAGCAACTAAGGTCATAGCTAAGGGAGATTGAGGGTTTGAATCATCCTTTCTACCCCAACTTGACTCAATGTTGGTTTAGGGTCTGGCATCATCCACCCATGTGCAACATCATCCTCTGCCTGTTTATCCTCACGCCTTGGAGAAATAGCCAAGGCTAGGCTTGAAAATCCTTTGGATGAGGAGGGCCAACCGGTAGTATTTGGCTGAGATGACTAGCCAACATCTCTTGGCGGAGCCCAAGTTGTACCTGTTGTTGGTGGCCAGTGTGTTGGCGAACCACGACGGTGCGGAGGGACAACTGAGTTGTGTGGTGAGAGGCAGCGTTGGGGCGAATGCCGACAAGCAAGTTGAGAGTGAGAAGTGTCAGTATGATGCCGAGAAGAGCTTCGTCGCTGACGGCAACTGCGAGAGACCAAACAGTCACTGGAAATAGAAGCCTCTGGAGGAACTCTAGCTACCGTACACAGATCATTTATCCAATGTTGTAACAACTCTTGCAAGTGGAGAGAGAGAGAGAGAGAGAGAGAGAGAGAGAGAGAGAGAGAGAGAGAGAGTGTGTGTGTGTGAGTTTCAACCTNAACAACTCTTGCAAGTGGAGAGAGAGAGAGAGAGAGAGAGAGAGAGAGAGAGAGAGAGAGAGAGAGAGTTTGTGTGTTTGAGTTTCAACCTTGACAATTAGTTGATTTGATTTACCATGTGTATTGGTTTAATAATAATAATAAAAATGATGATTTTATATAATTATAATAGGAACTAAAAAAATTAAATGTAAAAGAAAAGTGATCTTAGATAAGATATTAATGTTGATGATTTGAAAATTAAATTTGAGATAGTTTAGGTAAAATTTATTTTTATAAAATATTGGTTTTATTGAATCTATACACATATATATGTTTCTATGGGTTGATCTTGTAGCTTCATATCACGTTTACAATGTGGATGTAATTTCTAAGGTGTGGTCTCGACCTAGCCAAATATACACTTGTGGGACTTGACTTGCTTTAATATTTGTTGAATTAGGAGTGTTCAAGTTCTTCTTAGTCAAATCTATGAGAAGATCTTTATGACATTGGTCAAGTGTTGACAATGAGAAAGAAACCATACAATGGTCTAAATTCAAATTCTAATATAAGTGCTAATTATTTGTAATGCTCCAAATCAAAATATTTATGGGGATGCTCCTTGTAATCTCATTAATACTTGTTAGTTTTGAATGCGAATTAAATTTCTAAACAAATGATTTTTTAGACTAAGATGCATGCATTTGTACCACCCCAATGGTTACTATTAAAGGGTGGGAATTCAATTTATTATTTAAATATTAGTATTTTATGTTACTATAATGTGTTTTTTATGTTATTATAATTTAAAATTTAGTATTTGAACTAAATTTTAAGTTTGCACTATTTGAGATCACTCTTGCACATCACAGGATTGGCCAAAGATTAGGTATACCAAATCTTGCCGATCATTAATGGGTTGGAAGTGGATCAATCATGAAGTGAATGTATGAGAATAATCATATATGTGGTCAAGATAAGATCAAACATACAAGAATGAGTGTAAATAAGAAAAAAATGGAGATGGATAGAGATTGAGAAAGGAAGAGTGCAAAATTGCTACACATGCTCTCATCTAATCATATTAATATATTCTATAAAAAAGGACTCAAAACTAAAGTGAATTATGGATATGCAATTTTTTATTAAATTTTCCCTCAACTTTAAGGTGCATATGAGTCCTAAGGAATGTATATTCCAGAGCATATAGAAACTCTTAAACATGAATGAATTTAGTAAATTTTAAAGATAAAAGGAAATGGGTCAGTGCAAATTAATGTACCAACTAGTCATTAATGCTCTCGATTATGTTGTTTCCCTTGATGTCAAAGACACCCGAAGGTATAAGAATCATATATTCACTTAATTAGTTCAGTTCAATTGATTGATATTTAGTTGCCTAGTTTTGAGCATTAATATTATGGCATACATTGGTTTAAGATGCTTGACAATGATAGTAAGAAGTTCTTATTCATATTTGTGTAATTTTCATATAGCGTATACATGCATTTACAAGTATTTTTATTAAGGTAAAAATAGGTTTTGAAGGGACCCTGAAACCCTTTATAGACATATTTTGAGAGAGATCTGGAACCCCAGAGAAACAATCAGTTTTAAAAGATAAAGCATTACGAAGAGGCAACTAACATCCAACAAATGATCAATAGCCAATACACGTGGATTGTACAAATCTCATGCTGTAAAAAATAACACAACAATATAACATAGTTATCAATAGTATCAAGAAAATGGCATCAACATCATATCAAGGATTCATATCAAGAAATTAGCATCATATTAGCATCATACCAGGGATTCATATCAAAACATCATCATCATTAGTATCATATCAGTAGGGAACTTATAAAAAATCAAACATTACATCATTAAAATATGTATATTAATATCATTTTAGACATCAAATCAAGTACCAGGCATCAGACATTAGGTATTCTTTGAACCAATGTTCTTCGCACATTGATTCAAAGAGGGGCATTTGTATACACCTAAAAATGGCCAACACAAGTCAAAGCAAAAATAAATCAAATACAAGCTATTTTGAATTTAATTAATCAATAAATCAAATAGTTAGGTAATTTAATTAATCATTAAATTGCTTAGTTAACCATTTTATTAAATTCAATTCATTAAATCAAACATGGCTAAACTAATTAATTCTTTTGAATTAATTAAATCCAAATTTCTCTCACCCACCACTACATGATAAAAAATCACTCAACCAATGGGGAATGAGAAAAGAGAGCACATGGATTGAAAAAAGGCTTTTCTATCTTGACCACTTAGTCTTTTAAATCAGCCTTGTCCACTCAAAGTGGAAACATTACTCAACCTTAACCTCAACCATGCCTTGACTATGGTCAATCCAACTCACCCCCTAACCTTGAGTTCCTATAAATAGGAAGAATTTCTTAGTACAAAACACCACTTTACCACTTTACATCATAGCAATTACATTTTGTTGAATTGTGCATCCATTAGCATTTAGAATTTTGTATGTTGTGCATTGTTAAGTAGTAGCATAATGGAAATTTGCATTTATCTTACTTTATCATCAAGATATTGCATCCTAGATCAAATTTTGTATTATTTAGCGTTACATAATTCATCATAGATCATTCTTGTTTTCTAAAGTTGTCACTAGGATGTCTAATAAATTTGAGATCAATAGTCCTTGGAAATAGAGAGAAATGGGATTCTCAATAGGTTGTCTTTTTAATTTTTCTAATCGTAGTCTATTTTCAATTTGATTTGACTAACTTGTTACAAATATTTCGTTGAGTTTGTGTGTAGATAAAACATATAGACTACAACAAGACTATATAAATTACCCAATGAATTTAGAACATTAATAAACAATAAATAGTTATAAATTTTCAAAGAGGTCCATGAGAGACAAACAAAAAAACTAAAATATAGAGCCGAACATAGCTAAGTTTTCCAATACCCAAGATAGGTATAAAAGTATGGACCAGATACGATATTAGAACAAGAGTAATGACATCTGTGTGTGTGTGTGTGTGTGTGTGTGTGTGTGTGTGTGTGTGTGTGTGTGTGTGTGTGATCCTAAAATTTTAGCACCCATTAATTTTATGTCTTTTAGGACCTACTAGACCCCATTTTACTGATTCCTAGATTCGAAGGTCTTTACGCTTCATTTCTCGCATCTTTCATGTTCTTTCCCTGAGACTTTTGACATTGTCTGAGTCCCAAAATCACTTTGAAATTAACCCCTCTAGGACTAGGTCAACCCAAGTTGGCCTTGTCCTTGGGGGTTGTTTTTAAGTGGGTTCCCATCCCAATGTGAGGGTGTTTTATTCCCTAATCTCAGTATGGTCATCCTATTAAATTTGACTCTCAAAATGAGTATAAAAGGGGTTCTTCTCCTCTCATTCGACATCCATTATTTATGTAATCAAATATTATCTATATGCAAAATATCTTTCAAGTGCAAGAAATAAAGCATTAGAGTTGTGCAATTAAGCTGGTGGATTCAATATTTGAAGGCAAGCATCCATTGAAGATCTCCAAGTCTCAAATTCTTCTTCCATTTATACAAAGGCAATCTTCTCTCCTTGATTCAAGTTTCTCTCCCATGGTTTCCTAGTGGGGGAATTCTCAAGAAAGAAAGAATATCCATTCCCCTTCCCCTTCCATGAATTCAACCATACATTCATTGAAGATCTAGTATTTGGAAGTGTAGATATATTTCATTTGTTAAGGAATCCTTGATTTTACAACATCTTTCAAGCATACAAGAATCCTTGTAGAGTTGACTGCTTTCTACATCCATCTATGAACATTTTCCATCCAAGGTAAATCTGAAATTTATCTTGTTTATGTAATTTCCTTATTTCATTTCAAGGTTGATTCATATAAATGAGCTTGACCAAGGAAATCCCCTTTCCATCAACCTTTTCCCCTTCGTCCTTGTGTGTAGGAACAGGTTTTTCAGGTTTTGGATCCAAATATTTAGAGACACGGAACAAGTGATAGGTATGATTTAGATTTCACCCAATTTTTTTCTTCCAAGGAAAGGCCAAATTTCTTGGACAAGGCCAACTCGGGTTGGCATTTTCATGAGGATCTACAAATTTCATTGTCACAAAACATAGGTCTCAGAGTTCCAGATACATAACAACTTCCGGATCTGACAATTTTTGACAGTCATTTCCAGATTTGAAGTTTGTTCCTCCTCTCCTAGATTTCAAGGTGAGTTCATTATTATTCCTTTTATCTTGAATTTTATATTATACATCATATTTGATATCATATAAATTTATTAATCAGTTTATTTATCATAGTTTATATTCCTTTAATAATCTTGCATATCAATTTACATATCATACACATCTTAACAATAAAGGAGTTCATCTTCAAACTCCATTTTCAAGTCTAGATCTAGCATTAGGATCCCTTCATCTCATTTGGTTTTTTATAGTATTATTTGTCATTGAAAGTGAAGCCTTTAGAGGTATTACTAATATAACATAAGATATCTAGACCTCTAGACAAAACAATCAACTTCTAGGATTTGGTGAGTCATTTCTACACACTTACACTTGGTTCACCATTTCTTATGTTACATTTTGGTGAACCCATGTTAGTGAATTTCCATTATGATCTTGGTATTAGATTATCATTATTTGCATTTTCATCTACTTTGTATTTATTTACATCATATTGCATTTAGATCTACTTTGTATGCATTACATCTTTGTTATATTGTATGCACTCATATCTAGTTTAAATTTGATAGTTAATGTGCTTGTTATTTTTGCATATTTCTTTCAAATTTCATTATATTCCTCTTTCCTTTTATTCCCTTGTGCATGAGCTTCATCACTTTTATTCCAACCTATATCATTCCATTTAGAATAAGTCGTAGACTCATGGGTTCCTTTGATCCCGAATCCTCCTTCTTTCCTAGGAATCTAGATGAGACCAACATTAATATTAACTACATCAATCCTATCATGGAAAACAACTCTTCTCATTCTTCTCATCACAAAGATGAAGCCTTAATATTTCACCCTTCCCAAATCCAAAATATTTCCAAAGGCTTTGAAATTTTTTAATAATGGTTAAGTCAAAACAACTCTAATCATTGTAGAAGGCTTAAGGAAACTTACTCACAAAAATGACAATGATGTTGACCTCTTACATAGAATTTTACATCTCATTTATAAAAATATAAAACCTTCTAAGGATTGTGCTCACTTATTCTCAAGAGTTAGGGTATACTCCACCTATTACAAGTGTTGAGACATATTTTCCTATCTCTACTTTCATTCCTCGTGTGTCCACTTATGCCCACCCATCATGAAAAATGCAATTCAAACTTCTAATCCTACACATTTGAGTCTTCCTAATCATCTTGCTCCTTCTATACCTTTGAGTGTGTCATGTTTTTCATTTTCTTCATCCATGCCCACTTATCATAGCATTCCTTTTTCATATTCAACCGTTCCCTCAATTTCTAACAATGTTCCTAACATTTCTCATGTTTCTCCTCGTACCATTCTTTCTACCGATTCTACCATTATTAGTTTGGCTAAAATTGTATCGTCTTTGCCACAAAAAATTTCTTCCATGACTCAATCCAAGTTCAACATTCCAACTTGTGACGTTTCTAGTCCTTTGTCTTTGGATATTATCTCTGTTGTTATCCTGCAATATATGTAGATTACTCATCTTGAGACATATAATGGTAAGGGTGATCCCGTGACTCATGTTAGAAATTTCCAAACCTTGTGTAGTTATTTCTCTCATGACCATAGGTTTATGTAAAAAAAATTCACTAGAATTTTTCGAGACAAAGCATTACAATGGTGTTGTTCCTTGTATCCTTATTCAATTGATTCCTTCTAAAAACTTGTTGATACTTTTATTGAACAATTTCAAAACAACATTGGTCCTAAAGTTTCTCTAAGTAATTTAATGCATTTTAAACACGGTGTTAAAGAAAAAATTAGTGATTTCATTGGTAGATTTAAGCATTTGTATGCTTAGATTTCTTATCATATGCCTGATATCGATGTGCAATGTATTTTTATTTCTAATTTACAAAGTAGCATTAGAGATAAGATACCTCTATCTAAATTGTCTTCATTTTCACAATTATGTGTAGTGCTTCATCATTATCAACTACAAGTGAGTCAGTTTAATAGCACCACTCTAATGGCTCCTATTCGTGTTGATAAGAGTGATGTCGCATCTAATTTCAACAAGTTTCCTAAATCAAACAAATACATCAAAATCAAAAAATCATCTAACAATGTTGATGAACAAGTGGCAACAACTTCCAAAGGTGTGGCTCCTTTTTTGTCTATTTTTAAACATGCTCATAATTATACTCAGCTTCAATGATTATTTTAGTGGTGAATATTTTCTATTTGGCAAGTGTCGCACGTCAGTGATCGGGGGTTTGGCGAATATATTGCGTATATTGGGTTGGCCCTATCACCCAAACTTTGTAAATATTGGGTTGAATTCCTGGGCCCATCACCCATATTTTTATTTAATTTTCTCCATGTCTTATATAATATCACCAATCGAATCTATTTTTTGGACACGGTAAATTTTAAAAAATCGCCTACAATTTAAAATCGGCCCCAAATTGATGGCATATATTTGCCAATGGTTTTATACATATATATTTATAGGTGGCCCCAGATTCACCTAGTATTTTGTGGACATGTGTCTCAAACTGACGCATTTTTGCCAACTGTATTAATCATAAAAAGTTATTGGACAACCCATAATCACCTCAGAAATAACATAAGATATGTTATAATTACGCGGGCTTCGCCAAATATTTTTATACCTAATACCTCCCGTCAAATTTGCCAAAAAGGATTTCTATAAATACATTCATAGATCAGTGTTATTGTACATAATTTGGTTCGGTTGGTTTTGATATCTCAATTTGATCAATAGAGAAGTTTCAGACTGTTGAGTGCATTGGCGACTAAAATTGAGGCAAAGGTAAGTGATTATCATTCTGAATTCACCTCTCTCTATCTGCGACTCTGCAATTCAATTAGTGGTTAGTGGTCACCAGGGAGACCTCAGACATGATTTTAGGGCCAATGAATCATATTTATATATATTATAGTCTATTTTCACTTCTTCAACAAGTTAGCATTTTTTGGCTGCCTTTATTTCATTGGAGATATCACACAAGAATAAGGGTAAGGCTCTTGCATGTAGGGAAATCCAAGAGAGGCTAGCGAAATGCAGAACCTTATCATCGTACTTTGGTCATAGTGTTGGAAAATTTTCTGGCCAAAATTGTGAAGCTACTTCATCATGATTAGATTTACAAGATTGAAAACCTGAACCTACATGACATATTGAAGAAGTTGGCGAACCTGATATCTCAGATCACGATGAACTTGAAGAATATTTTCAGGTAAATACGTAGAGTATCCATAATGATATAATCAACTTGGATGAGACTGAGAATGTCAGATATGATGATGGTGCAAGGAAGAAGAAAAGAAAATATAATTCAAAAAATGATAGATAATCAAAACAAGATTGGATGTGGGATCTGTCGAGAAATTTTTAACTAGAATAGGTGTCAAAGTATCCATTCATTGAACCAGTGGACAATCCAATTGAAGGTGAGCCTCTGGTAGAATGTAGATGTAAGATTTGCACCAAGATAAATAAGAAGGAAAAAAGGTCAAGTAGCTAAAAATTAACACCATAGAGAAGGATATGGGTAAAGTTTACGAAAATAAAACCATAGATGGAGTTGAAACATCAGTGATAAGATGGAAAACAAAGGAGAAATATCAAAATGTTAGGAGGAATTGAAAATCAATAGAAGTAGAATAAATGGGAAAAGTTGTTCAGTTAAGTGTTGTCTTTTATATTTTGAGAAGAGGGTGTCCTATGACAGACTACCCATCATTGAGTGCTTTATTACACTTTCTGGAAGTTTGTAACTATCCTAACAGTCGCTAGTAAGTAAACAGTAGATGGGAATGGGCAAGTTGTCTTGTCGAGGTTGAAAAAGAGGATCTAAAGGCAAATATTGAAGACTCAAACTTTATTGCATTATCTTTAGACGAAGTTACAATAGTAGATAATACTTTCGGGGTATGCATACATGTTTATAATATACATAATTTTGTCCGCCAACCTTGTGGAAAATTTAATGCAACAGTGGAAAATTTATTTGAACTAGTAAAGAGTTCTCTAATTGAATATGGAAGTATATATGACATGACGATTACCAAAATGTCGGTGTGTGTTGCAGCGGATGGAGTTTTAGTAATGCAAGGCTACATGGGTGTCTTTGCACAAAGATACAAAATTCTTGTGCACCTTACATTATTGTCATTCACTGCCTGGCCCACATAATGAATCTAGATTTTGGAGTTGTCAGCAAGCATGCTCCAGTACAAAAAATTTAAGTTTTAATCAAAGAGATCTACCAATACTTTTGTCGAAGTCTGAAATGAATCATGGAATTTCAACACTTTTCCTAAAGACTAACTGATAGGAACAAGCTTCTTAAGGATAATGATACCAAATGGATCTCTTTGGATGGACTAGCACATCGAGTTTTTTCAGATGATAAATCGTTTCTTGGTCTAATGAACTCAAGTCGTAAAGAAGCAGGGATAGGAAAAAATTTTGTGTTGCTGCGAAGGTTAAGTAATGTAGAGACACTCTTAATGTTAGGAGGTCTTCTCTCCATCCTGGAGGAAATGATAAATATAATGAATCAAGCCTAGCAAAGAGATATGTATATTGTAGAATATGTTGCGCTATATAAATTGACATGCATAACACTTGATAATATCTATTTTTTAAGTGATTATGTAAAATTTTCTAGCTAGCTCAAAATCATAGATTTGCACAATCCTAATAAATTTTAAAAGATCAGTGCAAATGGGGAGTGTTAGTAATAACTGAGAGGGGGGGGGGGGGGGGNGTGAATCAGTGGCCTCAAAAATTTATCCTTCAAAATTAACCACCAATCAATAAATCTCAGATTATTATGTCCCTATAAGATGCATGCCATGAAATACTAATAATGACTGATTGTCTATCAGTTTTCTCTGTCAATCCTTATTATTTCTTGATTACCGATAAGCAGTATAACTATTTACCAAAACTCAGTAAATAAGTAGAGTATACCGATCAATCCAGAGTTAGATATGTAAGATGCAAAATAGTAAAGAAATGAATCATACACACATAACACATGAATTTTAACGTGGAAACCTTGTTAAGGGAAAAACCACTGGGACCGGTACCCCAAATTTTCACTCTTCTGAAGTGAGCCCTGTTAGGATCCAACCCTGTTAAAGGTTACAAACACACTGTTAAGTGCGACCTTGTTAGAGGATTTTATACATAGAGGTTGTCACTTAGTATCGAGAATCTATTGCTACCATCCTTGAATCAGCCTCCTTCTTAGACTGTCAATAGGTATTGGGCAAGTCCAATGCTACTTTCATGAATCAAACTTTTTTGCACTCCTTGAGATGTACCTCAATATATAGAAGACTGTTAAGTCCTGTTCGGTTAAGAGACTTGATGCTTCAATGGTTAAAATGAAAGACTATGACCTATTGATATTGCAACTTGAATTATAGATTTTCAACTCTATTTAAGTACATTACCTCACTGACCAATGTATCAATTCAATCCTTTGTGCTCCACACTTTCTACTCTGTGATGCTATGCTCACTGTTCGTTGGTTGTCTGTAGATTTCCTTAGCTCTCCTTTAGCTTGTTTGATCAGCACTGCATAAAGTTGTTCTTCATTAGTTTCTCTTCATCATCCTCTTTCTATTCACTCCCCTTAATCTCATTCGTAAATGAATTAAGCTTGTCTCTTATATAGACATAATATTCATTGTTTCTTGGTTCTTAATTCTTAGCATGATAAACAATCCAGCCAATTAGATTTAAAGTATAACTCCTGATTTGTCTCGTAGATATCTTCTTGCCAATTGTACAAATCATCTTTAAATCAATCACTTATCTCTATTCGAATAAAACAAATTAGACAACTAGTTAAGTCTATATTTTAGCTCTGCCAGCTAGATATTTTGTCATTTTCTGAACTCTTTGTTCTGTCAGTCACTACTGTAGTGAGTTGTTGGTGACAACTGACTGATCCATCGGTGAGACACTAGTTAGCTTCGTGATCTCTATCCATTGGGCATCATTGGAATTTTACTCATGGGGCAACCTTCTGACTTTGCTCATCAGTCATTCTATGGTTTTTCTTCATCGGGCAACACTATGCTTCTGATCGTCGGGTATCAATATGACTGTTCTTCTTTTCTCTATCTATTGGTGTGCACTTCGTCAGTGTTGTTTGTCACTTAGTGAATACTTGACTTTTATGTATTGCTGAAAGCATAACTTTGGTTCTCTAAAGTCTTTGGCATTATGTACATGACCGTACAGATGATATTAAGTTGACATCAATGACAATACAGTCCATTAACTAATTTAATGACCTGCATTATCTTCAACTTAACTTTATCAAACATTCAATCAGTTACATGTTATCAATCTCTCCCTTTGGCATTGATGGAAACATCTTATATTATCACACTATACTATTTCTAGTACAATATGAAATACAACAGTTGAGATTCATCAATCTACCAATCTTTTTGTTCTATTAACCGATAAATGTATGACCATCGGTAAGCTCTGTTTTAGCTTAGATTTGATTCTTGCAATTCTCTGTCTTGTGATGTGTTGTGCTCCCTCCTTGTGTTAATTTCTCTCCCTTGACTGTTATTTTCTTTTGATGTCTTTTTCTCTTGTCAGCAACTCTCCCTTTGTATAATATTTCCATACAATTTCTTTCTCTAAGGATATAATCTCTCCTTGTTGGAGTAATCTGATAATGGATAATCTCTCTCCCTTTTCTGAAGAATGTGATAATATGGATAATCTCTCTCCCTTTGAAAACAATGCCAAAAAAATATCTCATAAATATCTGACATTAATGTCAAACAATCGTTTCTCTCCATCCATAATATATTCCTTGAATTTCCCTTATCCATTAGCAATACAATAATATGCTCTGGTGCTCGGTGATGATATATACCTATCTGTATATAGATGCAGCCTTGAATTTCATCTCTTTTCTTGCATCAACATTAATGATATTCTGATAATATGTAGGTTGATGCATCCTTCTAGTTATTTTACTGACTGGTAGACAAGGGTTTTACCCCTAGTCTCTTTCTCAAGTACTCAAATGCATCCTTGGGTAGTGGCTTGGTGAAGATATTAGCTAATTGTTCTTTGGATTGCACATACTCAAGTATCACCTCTTTTTCTTGAACTTGTTCTCTCAAATAATGATACTTGATGGCAATGTGTTTAGTCTTAACATGCATGACTAGATTCTTGGAAATGTTTATTGCACTTGTGTTGTCACAATAGATAATTACTAGTTCTAGGATCTTGATATGCATATATACCTTCCATTAACTATTTGATCCATGCAATATTTGAGCAATTTGCAGCAGCAGCAACATACTCTGCTTCTGCTGTAGACTGAGAGATGCATCCTTTCTTTTTGCTAATCCATGTGACAAGTCTGTCAACCATAAAGAATGCTCCTCCAGTTGTGCTCTTTCGCTCATCAAGATTTCCAGCCCAATCAGCGTCGGTAAACACCTTAAGTTCAAATTTGCCTTCTCTTCTATACCATAAGCCATATTCCTCGGTATTCTTCATATATCTTAAAATTATTTTCACAATAGTCATATGTGATTACTTGGGGTTAGCAAAAAATCTAGCAACAATTCCTACTGCATGTGCAATATCTGGTCTAGTGTGTACAACATACATGAGTTTTCCAATCATTGATCTATACAAAGTCTAATTTATCTCTGATGTCTTGTCCTCCTTTGTCAACTAACATCCAATAGCCATCGGTGTTCCAACAGGTTTGGAATCTTCCATCTTGAATATTTTCAGGACCTCTTTAATATATTTGGACTGTGTAATGAAAATACCTTCACATTGTTGCAAGATCTGTAGACCAAGAAAGAACTTGATCTCTCCAAACATAGACATCTCAAACTCTTTTATCATCTCATTAGCAAATGATTTGCATAGCATATCATTGCCTCCAAATATGATGTCATCAACAAATATTTCAGCAATCAAAGTGTTAGCATCAGTATCCTCCTTCAAATAAAGATTATTGTGTTCACTAGTCCTTACAAATCCAATACTTATAAGATAGGAATGAATTCATTCATACCAGGATCTAGGAGCTTGTTTCAATCCATAAAAGGCTTTATGAAGTCTACATACCATGTTTCTCTTGACTGGATCTACAAACCCTTATGGTTGCTCAATGTATACCTCTTCCTCAAGTATTCCATTTAGGAATGCTGACTTGACATCCATCTGGTATACCTTGAATCCTTTGAATGCAGCATAAGAAAGTAGTATTCTTACACCTTCTAGCCTAGAAATGGGTGCAAAGGTCTCTCCATAGTCAATACCTTCCTCTTGTGCATACCCCTTGCATACTAGTCTTGCTTTGTTTCTTGTGACTTCTCCATTCTCATTCAGCTTGTTCCTGAATATCCATTTAGTATTGATGACATTCTTGTCATCTGGTCTTGGTACAAGTGACCATGTCTTATTTTTCTCAATCTGCTCAATCTCATCACTCATAGCACTTATCCATTCTTCATTATCAAGTGCAACATTGAGAGATTTTGGTTCAAACTCACAAATTAAACAACTTGTGTTTAGAGACTTACTTCTTGTTCTTATACCATCTTTCTTGTCTCTTATAATCTAAATCTTTGGATGGTTCCTTCTTACATATCTAGAAAGAACTAGTTCATCTCTTTGTCTATCATCTTGATCATCATTTTGTCCTTCATTTTGTTCTTCATCACTCTGTACATTATTTTGATTATTATCCTGACTGTCGGTATTTACAGCCTGACTGTCGGTTACAACATTCAGTCGATCTGGAATTAAGCACTGTTGCTCAGGAAGAGTGTTAGGTTCTTCATAGTATACAAACTTGTTGTAGTCCTATGGTTCTTTTGTGCTTTCTAGCTCATTCTTTTCTGCAAATTCATCTATCTTCATATTTGCACTTTGAACAATTTTGTTAGAAGCCTTGATAAGACATTTATAAGCCTTTCTCTTGGTGGAATACCCTAGAAATATACCTTCATCACTCTTCACATTAATATTTCCATTTTTATCATCCTTTAAGATATAACATTGACTACCAAATATTTTGAAGTAACATACATTGGGTGTTTTACCATACCATAGCTCATTGGGTATCTTCTTTGTGTCCTTCTTCAATTGTACTCTGTTTAATGTGTAAACAACAATACTGATAGCTTCCCTCTAGAAGATTTGGGTGATGCTTTTCTCTATCATCAGTGTTCTAGCACAATCAACTATGGATCTGTTCCTTCTCTTAGCAATCCCATTTTGCTGTGGTATTCTTGGTGCAGAAACCTATCTTTTTATACCATGCTCATTGCAAAAGTTAGTGAATTCATCTTATATAAACTCTCCTCCTCTATCTGATCTCAAGCATTTCAAATCCTTACCACTTTTTTTCTCTACCATAGCCTTATACCATTTAAACATCTTGAATGCTTCAAATTTATCTTTTAGAAACATAACTGTCATCATTCTAGAGTAATCATCAACAAAGAGAATAAAATATATATCTCCATAATAACTCTTTGTCCTCATTGGTCCACATAGATCAGTATGGACTAATTCTAGAATATCATCAAATGTATGGGTTTTACTTTTGAAACTAGACTTTGTCATCATACCTTTTTGACAATTCTTACACATGATGTTGTCGGGCTTTGACATCGTCGGTTAGCCTCTTACATTTCTCCTTCTTCTTATTTTCATCATGTTGCCAAAATTCACATGACACAATCTTTTGTGCCACAACCATATGTCTTCATTTCTAGTCAATAAGCAAGTGGTGTTAGTATCATTCAGATAGAATAAGTTACCTTTTGTCTATTCATCGGTACCAATCAATCTTCTTGATTCATTGAAGATCTTTGCCTTCTTATTCTCAAATGCTACTCTGTGACCTGAATTATTCAACTGATAAACACTCAATAGATTATAATTCAATCGTTTTACCCAATAAGAATTTTTACATTTAATCAGGTTATTCAACATTATAGTTCATTTACCTTCAACTGGACAAGGTGTATAATTACCTATTCTTACTGTACCACCATTGTAATACTCAAAAGTGTTAAACTTTTCTTTTTCACCGATCATGTGGTGAGTGCAGCCACTATCTATAATCCAAATGTCATTCTTGCTAACCTTAGATATGAGTGTAGTATCTACATACCTTTCATCTTCATCTGAATCATCTTTCACAGCCACAAACACCATCTCGATGTCTTCATCAGGTTCGGTGTTAGTATCTTCATCTTTGCAAGCAGCTAGGTAGCTTGCTTTCTTTCCTTTGTCCTTGTAGTCTCGGGTATCTCTTCTTTCTAATTGCCAGTAACTTCTGTAATCTTTGTTATCACCTCTATCAGATTTCTTCTCAAAAGATCTATCATTAACTCTATCATCTTTTATGTTGTTAGGACATCTTGCAGCAAAGTGTCCAATCTCTTTACAATTAAAGTATACAAGTGGTAACTTGCCTTTGTATTTACCTTTGCCTCTCTGCATTCTTCTAGCCATAAGTGCTTCTATTTCATCTAGATCTTCTTCTTCCCTTTCACTTTCACTATCTCTTCTAGATGTGTGTCTATGACTTGATTTTCTTATTCTCATAGAAGATTTAAATGTAGACTCTAAGTTCGGTAAGACACTATTATCAAAGTTATTCATTTCAAATGAAAGCAGTCTACCAATTAAACTATCAAGAGTGATTGTATTGTTTTCTATTGCTCTCATTTCTTAAATGGCAGAAACTCTAATAGCATATACAAGCAGTAAGGTTCTTAAGATTTTACTTACCACTATCTCCTCTTCAAGTGTACCTCCAACTCCTCATATAGCATTGACTACTTTGATTCTTGTGTTTTACTGTGTGATGTTTTCTCCTTCTTTCATTCTGAGATCATCAAAATTTCCTCTAAGGCTTTCTGCCTTGGCCAGAACATTTGTATCATCTCCATGTACAAGTTTCAGTTTGTCCCACATCTTCTTTGCAGTTTAGCAATCTTTGACATCTTCAAATCCAGCATCAGAGAGTGAGGAAGAAAGCTCTATGACCATGCAGTTGTGCTCATTCTTCTCTCTCAATTGTTCTACTGTTAATACTCATGTGGGCAACACATATTCAGTATCTAGAAATTGAGTAACATCATTACCAATACCTGATAAGTGGAGTCTTATCCTACTTTTCCATGAAGCAAAGTTGTCTTTGTTCAACTTGGGCACATCTTGTCTGTTCATCTTGTAATCTTGACTTATGTCTTGAAACCTTCCTTTCTAAGCACACAAGCTCTGATACCAATTGTTAGTAATAACTAAGAGGGGGGGGGGGGGGTGAATTAGTGGCCTCAAAAATTTATCCTTCAAACTTAACCACCAATCAATAAATATCAGATTATTATGTCCCTACAAGATGCATGCCATGAAATACTAATAATGACTGACTGTCTGTCAGTTTTCTCTGTCAATCCTTATTATTTCTTGATTATCAATAAGCAGTATAACTATTTATCAAAACTCAGTAAATAAGCAGAGTATACCGATCAATCCAGAGTTAGATATGTAAGATGTAAAATAGTAAAGAAATGAATCATACACACATAACACATGAATTTTAACATGGAAACCTTGTTAAGGGAAAAACCACTGGGACCGGTACCCCAAATTTTCACTCTTCTGAAGTGAGTCATGTTAGGAGCCAACCCTGTTAAAGGTTATAAACACACTGTTAAGTGCAACTTTGTTAGAGGATTTTATACATAGAGGTTGTCACTTAGTCTCGGGCATCTATTTCTACCATCCTTGAATCAACCTCCTTCTTAGACTATCAATAGGTATCAGGCAAGTCCAATGCTACTTTCATGAATTAACCTTTTTGGAACTCCTTGAGATGTACCTCAATATATAGAAGACTGTTAAGTCCTGCTCGGTTAAGAGACTTGATGCTTCAATGGTTAAACTAAAACACTATGACCTGTTCATATTGCAACTTGAATTGCAAATTTTCAGCTCTATTTAAGTACATTACCTCACTGACCAATGTATCAATTCAATCCTTTGTGCTCCACACTTTCTGCTTTGTGATGTTGTTCTCACTGTTCGTCGATTGTCTGTAGAATTCCTTAGCTCTCCTTCAGCTTGTTTGATCAGCATTGCATGAATTTGTTCTTCATCAGTTTATCTTTAACATCATCTTTATATTCACTCCCCTTAATCTCATTAGTAAATGAATTCAGCTTGTCTCTTATATAGACATAATATTCATTGTTTCTTGGTTCTTGATTCTTGGCGTGATAAACAATCCAGCCAATTAGATTTAAAGCATAACTCCTAATTTTTCTTGTAGATATCTTCTTTCCAACTGTACAAATCATCTTTAAATCAATCACTTATCTCTGGTCGAATAAAAAAAAGTAGACAACCAGTTAAGTCTATATTTTAGTTCTACCAGTTAGATATTTTGTCATTTTCTGAACTCTTTGTTCTATTGGTCACTACTACAGTTAGTTGTCGGTGACACTGATTGATCCATCGGTGAGACTCCAGTTAGCTTTGTGATCTTTGTCTATTGGGCATCATTAGAATTTTACTTGTTGGACAACCTTCTGACTTTTCTCGTCGGACATTCTGTGGTTTTTCTTCATCGAGCAACACTATGATTCTGATTGTTGGGTATCACTGTGACTTTTCTTCTTTTCTCTGTCCATCGGTGTGCACTCCGTTGGTGTTGTTTGTCACTTAGTGAATACTTGACTTTTATGTATTGCTGAAAGCATAACTTTGGTTCCTTTGGTTCTCTGAAGTCTTTGGCATTATGTACATGACTATACAGATGATATTAAGTTGACATCAATGACAATACAGTCCATTAACTGATTTAATGACCTGCATTATCTTCAACTTAACTTTATCAAACATTCAATAAGTTACATGTCATAATAAATTTTAAAATATCGGTGAAAAAGGGGAGTTATGTGCAAAAGTACATGGAGTTGAGATACCAATGCACTTCTTTGCCAGGGTCGAGTCCAAGGAACCAAGAAAGAACCCTAGGAAGAGACTATCAAGTGTTAAAAGGGAAGAATTCACCATGATTGTTGAGTCTGTAACTACTTATGTTAAGCATATTTCCTATGATCTTTCCTCACAGATTAGAGAAATATTCTCTCCAGTCAAATTACTTGAGTCCATGGCTATTGTTTTTCCTCAATATTGGAGTATCAACAATTTAAACTATTTTTGAACTTAGCTACTAACTTTGATAGATTATTTTTGAAAAACCAAAGAGTTCAATGAAGTAACTCTAAATGGAAATTTACATGAATCTTTGAGAGAGAAATCAAACCATTTTTCATAGACAATAAGGGAACAATATAATATTATGTGTAACACCCACGAAGATGGATCGGTAACAAGGCTTTGGAAAAATCTAGCTCAGAGAGAAATGTTGATTGTTTCAATATAAGAATTTTTCAAGCTTGCTGATTTATGTCTGGCCAATATAATGGGGTCGGTGGAGGATGATAAAGTTTTCAGTGCTTTGGGGTTCCTAAAGTCAAAGATAAGAAACAAACTAGACAATAATTTGCAAAAAAATTTAAAGCTCTATACATCTAGGTATGATGTCAATACTTTTCCTTACAATAGGGTACTGAAAATGTGGAGGAAGAAATGTCAAAGAAGAGGGTTGGGAAACATTTCAAACCAAAGTGGGAGTGCTAGAGACAATGATGTAAGTGACTCATGTACTAGTAGCATTAAACATCAGTTAAGAAGAGGTATACAGAGTGAATAAAATATAGCGAAGACCCAAGGAAGCTATGATGTTGATGGTGTTATCTCTATAGGATATTTTTTGTCATTAGTTTAGACAAAGTCATAAGAATCAGAAGATTCAATCGGTGAAAGGAAGAAAAGAAAATATATGAGTAGTCAGTAATCTACACTGAGAAAGGTAGTGAATTCAATAAAGAAAAGACACTACACCAAGAGCACATAGTTTACCGAATACCGAGAGCACAAACAGTACACCGAGTTGACAGTTACCGAGTACTGAAGAACAAGTTAACCGAGTGAAGATAAGTTACTCTATGAGTTACGTAATAGATTGTAAAGTGATAAGAATGCATTTAATATAGTGACACAGTATTTATTGTGACTCTAGAATGCACAATGATGAGTTTGTTACATGATCAATGATCAAAATAATTCAAAGAGAAGATTTGAGAAATAGATTAAGTGGTTAATCAAAGATTGATATTTCCAAGAAAAACACTAAGTATCAAGGTAAAAGTGACACAGTCTCTGAGCGAAAAAGAAGATCTAATGGTCGAAATAATTTATCAGTGACCTAACACATAAGATTAAGAGGCAATAAATCTTATACTTAAAGGATGATTTATAGAGAGACAAAGGAAGAAGAATTAGTGTACAAGGAAGGCTATTATTGAAGAATAGAAATCAAAGCAGAGAGCACCGAGATGATATCTTGCTACAACAGAGAAAATCCAAGCAGTGTTACAGATTATATAATAGAGGTAACACAAGTATTTTAGAGCACATAGAGTATGATAAGCATTTATAATTGATACATTATAGTAGACATTTGTAAGTTGTTATTACTATTGTATTGAGAGCTAGAAATCCCAATATTGGGTAGATCTTAACCGATCTGATTTATGTAAAACTTTTAACAGGGTACATCTCTAAGTGTAGAGATTGTAAAATCCTCTAACCAGGTAGACCTAACAAGTCTTTGTATAGTCTTAACCAGGTAAGCTATCAAAATGGCTAAACTATGTAAGCTCTAACTGAGCACCCTTTATACTACAGTTAGTGAAGGTTGTGGGTATCATCCCCACCACCATTTTTTCCTCTAACCAAGGATTTATGTGTAAACAAAATTATGGAGTTATGAGTTCATTTACTTGAATGATTTTATGTTTTGTTTTATGTTTTATTTCAAGTTATTGAAATGTTTAAACCGCAATAGCAATATACATTTTAAGTTATAACAGTTTTTTGGTACTGATTCACCCCTCCCCTCTCAGTCCCAACTTTCCATTAGTCATTCCAATAATTGGTATCAGAGTTTATACTCTTGAGTTATAGGGTTTCACCACCTGAGAGTTAAAGATCCTAGTCATGGAAAGTTTTAGGCAATTTTAGAGACTTGATGGTCTTAAATCTGAATTGGAAGGTGCAAGAGAGTTAATCATTACTTTGAAGAAGAAACTTGAGAGATCTCTAAGGGTTAGATTGAAAATTTATGATGAACTAAAGGTTACGTAAGAACAAGTTGATACACTTGAAACAACATCAGAAGGTAGTGTTACTAATGAATCTAAAACAACTATAAAAGAACTCTTGTAAAGAATGATACACTTACCGAGCAGTTAGACCTAATGAAGATAGATATTTAAACCAACATGATAAGAATGACCAAATTGATTGAAGGAAAGAGGATTGTTGAAGATGAAAGAAAAATGGCAGAAGATGATAAAAGACAATTTGAAATGAAGCAATTGGAAAAAGATAATGAGATCATGAGAATGACACATGTTCACTATGTCATGGCCGATCAACTTCTAAGTGAGAATCAAGATAACACCAGAAAAGAATTTGAGAATCAAGCACTAAAAGTTGAAATTGAAAGAATGGATGAAAGTCTTAGAAAGATTCAAATGCAATATTGAAAAGAAATGAAGAAGAAATGAAATCTCTGGATCAACAATTCAAGAATCAGAAATAAAGAAATGACGAAATAGGTATTGGATTCAAAGAGGACAACACCACCAAGAAAGGAGAATGATCAAAATCATAGAGAGATGAAAGTACCACATCCCCACCAAGACAAAAGAAGCCAATTCACAATTATTGTGGGAAGCCTATACATACTGCTAATGTTTGTGGGAGTAGGAAAGGTAAATCATCGAGTATACCTAAGTTTCATGGTTATTGATTTAGATGCAATAGGTATGGATGTTAAGAATTTGAATGCAAAAATAATCTTCCCAAGAATACAAGGAACCCTAAGTTTTATAGTTACTACAAGAATTGTAATAATTTTGGACACAAAGCTGAAGAGTGTAGAACAAAGAAAAGAAATGACAATTGGAAGCCTAACTGAGAGAATGCTAAAACCAAACGAGAAGGCATTTCTATACCATGGGACTATAATACAAAAATTTTGTGTTTATCCTATGGAAGGTATGGACAAATTTATATAAATTGCATGTTGATGCATAGAAGGAACAACATAAGAGCATGGAGAAACTGTGGCACAGTATGTTTTTATTGAAATAAGGTAGGACACCTTGCAAGGAATTCTAGATACCAAGGTGATGCACTGACCGAAGATGAATCTGAAGTAAAATCCCCTACTACTATTGAGGAAATCTGAGAACAAATGAACAAAACCTAGAGGAGAAAGACTCAAGATGAAGGGACATCATCCATAAGCACATACTGCACCATCTCTACCGAGTTGGTTGCACTGAGCTCCACCTAGTCAATGAGAGGTATGTAGGAACTACATGCTTATAATAAATCCTACTCCAGTTCCTAGAAATAGTGTCGAGATCCATATCAGCATATTGAGATGCAATTGGATAAGTTGTATAAGTTTTGGATAAATATTATTATATATAGTTTTTTTTTAACTTGGTCAAGCGAAGTAACTATGCAGTCAATTTTAAAGTTAAAAGGGACTCATCAAGCACATTTAATGCACATTAATAGAGCCATTGGAAACCCTAATTGAGGAAAAAGTATAAATAGGTCATTTTTCAAATCATTTGAACCTAACATTTATAGAAGAACATCGAGCACATTTGTGGAGTGACTAGCTCAAGAAAATTCAAAGCGACTAAGAGGTATTTTGTGAATCTTTGCAAGAGTTTTACAAAAAATTTAAGATATTTTATGAGTTAAGTTTGCAAATTTGTGGTTTGTCAAAGCATGCCCTAGCTTGTTTAGTCGAAACATTTGAATTTATCAATGACACCAGAGTTACAGACACCTCCAGTTGTGAAGGAAGTAGAACCATTTAATCAAAAGTACAAATTACCCCCAGCTATAGGCACCGAGATAGATATGATGGGAGCCCTATCTTCAATACCACCAAGAGTTATTTTGATCAAAGATGTACGCACGTTTATACATTGCAAGATTGAGGATTTGTGTGAAGTTGAAATAGATACATCATTTAACAAGTTGTGCGAGAATAATAAAGTGAAGGACATGCATATTCACATAGAAGAAAAATGTTTGACACACGTTGTTCACTTACCTAGGGTTTTTAAGACAGAATGGCACTCAACCAATTACATGAACAATTCATGTGTTTAGATGAATCTGTGAAGATCACTAAGGATATATTACATATCATTAATAGATTCCCCATCGGAGACAAGCCCAAGGTCACAAATAAAATCGACAAGGGTAAGCTCACCGAGCTTACTAAAGCACAATGGGATGGTAGAAGGATGATAATATCCATAGTAACAGACCTCAAGTTGTGGTATGCTTGCAATATCTTATCATACCAAGTGTTCCAATCATCCTAAGTGGATAGTGTACCATGTGGAGCAGTTGATTTGGCATACAAGTTAGTAAAGAAAGGACTTAAATTGGATGTATGTGAAATCTTGCTTAAACAATTAGAAGATAATATGAAAAAAATCAGGAAAGCAAATACTAATACAATAAAATTTGGTTTATTAATGGTATGTATATTCTTCTATTGTCAAAATTCATTTCCCTCCATTGGAGATGTAGTTTGGATCCCCAGAAGAACTACTCTTTATCAGATAAATGAGTATATACAGAGTTTAGGAGATAATTTTGATGCTATCATGTCTGAATATTTTTGGAATTTCCAAGCAAGAATACATAAGAGGTATAGGATACCACCTCAACTAGTTGTAAAGTATCAAGATGACATATGTTTTGAGGTTTACACTGACACTTGTATTATCAAGGTTGTTGATCCTAGAACCTAATGGATACAACCAATAGGCTATGAATTGGACATTGATATTGGATCACAACAGATTGAAGCACTACTTGCTAAACCTGTTGATCCCAAAGCTATGAGGTATGGCACATATGAAGAGGTGAAAGTGAGAAATAAGCACAACATAGTGATACCCAATGTAGTCAAGAAATTAGGAAAGATGATTGATAATTTATCCAACACATTCAAAGTGGGTGATACAAGTGTTGATGACACAATAATGAGAAAGCTATTTTTGTTGCTGACAAACAACTGGCAATTGTAACTTCACTGAGCATGAGAGGCACTGGAAGATAAACCAGATCTTTAGTGAAACCAAAGGAAAAGGTAATTGCAAAAATTGTTCAACCAAAAGGTAAAACCTACAGAGAATCCAAGGAGTAAAACCTGTTATAAGTTCACGACGAAAGTTAATACTTGGAAAAGATAGGGAAAATAAATACGATGAGCCAGATAAATCAGTTCCAGTGGCTCATCTCCCAAAAGCTCCATAGAGTCTTCATGAATTTTTGGAAGGATTAAAAGAATCAGGAGGATTCAGAGGATTTAGAATAGTAAAGTATATGAAAAGAAAGGAAGAAGACAAGAAAAAGATTGAAGATGCAATTGTTGTGATATTATGGAGACATAGAGTGACTCCTATTGAGATTCAAAATAACTACCTGACGAACTCTACAAAAAAATTGATGCACGTTGGAAGTATGCAATTAATGCTGAGAAGAAATGAGAGAAAGATCTCTTGTGCATACCATTCCCCACCTGGAACCATGTGAGATTGAAGATGCATTGAAGAAACATTCAAAGGAATTTTTGGTCAAGGGAAGAGCCCTAAGAATAATGAATGGAGATATACTATCTATGCACAGGGAAATTGATGCTAAATGGCGAGATATATTTAGCATATCTACTACCGAGCAACCTGATGCAACAAAGAACCAAAGTGAAACCATCACTGATCAGATAAAAGAGAGCACGTGACAAGTAAACCCAATTGATCTTACTATTGATAATGTAGAGGTCATTATAGAAGATGCATCAAAGGAGATTGATCATGCCAAGGAATTGTCAAAAGATGAAGATGTAATGGATGTTAAAGTACTAGACACCGAGTACATGGAAGTATATGTTGCACCATTACAGAGTATTGATCCTGTATTGGTAAAAGTACAAAGCTATTATACATGCAAATTTGTACCACTGATGCTACACAAGTTATGGAAATTGAGCCACCTATTGACACTAGCAATGTAACTGTTGACAAGCGAGAGGCTACTGAGACAAAACAAAAGAATGATATCAAGTTGGAAACTCCAACTGACATAAAAGAACCAAAGATGAACACACCAATATGTGACACATCACATGTTCAGAATGATCCCAAGCCACAAGATATAGAAAAAAAGGTTGTAGGAATCAAATCAGAAAGGCAAGGATACATAGAAAAAGAAACTAGACAACAAGAGGAAGTTAAAGCACAAGAGAGCATAGTTGGTCACCATACTGACTCACCAGATGCAACAATGGCCTCACATTCTAAATGCTCTACTAGAGAGAGAAATTTGAGTTAGACAAAGAAGAGTAAGAAGAGGAAGAAAATCATGGAATTGGGTGAGCCAATCATAATACCAGCAGGAGAACCCAACAAAATGAAGCATAAGGAGTTGAATATCTATGCCAAGCTAGTAAGAAGAAAAGATAAACAAGAAAATATATTGTTGAAGAAGAAAAAGGTTGATATTCTAGAAGATGTGAAAGAATTTTTTCAGGAGATTGTTCCTGATGTTACCATTGATGAGTCTGAGCCAATACTAGATCAATTCAGAACTCTAGTCCAACAAATTAAAGGACAGAATAAAGATATGACTGATTACATGTGAAAATTCATAAGACATCAATGGAGAATAAACTGATGGAGGACCTACTGCAGAACATTTTTATAGTGAAGGTAACTGTTTTTGAGTTATGTTCCAAACTTGAAGAACATTTTCAATCCATCACTTCATTATTTTGGAAAGCTTGTATTCTTTCTAAATTTACCGACATTAAGAAGAAAGAGGAAGAAAGAAAGAAAGAGATGACTAAGCATCTTTCTAAGATAACTAGTTTAGCTCTCATTGAGATAGGAGGAAGACAAGGTGACACTATAGTTGCTTGAGCTTCAAGAACTAGTTATTCACCACATGCAATCAATGCAAATACACCTGAAGAAAGGAAAGGAACTAGAAATTTTTCCAGAGGTTGGCAGCCTGGATACTATAGTTGATTTATGAGTAGATATCAATGAGCATACTGTGATTTTACAAAATATCTGAGATACTTGGGAGACTGTACTAGCCAGATTACAGCAGAGGTACAAACACATTTTTGATATTTAAGTTTATTCTTGAGACTTTTTTGTCAAAAAAGGGGACACACACACACACACACACACACACATATATAGTTTTGAAAATAAATACAAAGCAAATAGAGTCAATAGAAAATACAAAAAAAAAGTATATATTTTAAAAGGAGAAAAAGAAGAGAAGAGTTGTACATATGAGAGTAGCATCCAAGGGGAACTTACCAAGTTTTTGATGACTTTGAATTTTTTGTCAAAATGCTCGACTAATGTCAAAAGGGGAGATTATTATCTCTATAGGATATTTTATTGTCATTAGTTTAGACAAAGTCATAAGAATCAGAAGATTCAATTGGTGAAAGGGAGAAAAGAAAATATATGAGCAGTCAGTAATGTACACCGAGCAAGGCATTGAAGTCGGTAAAGCACAGACACTACACCGAGACCACACAATTTACAGAACACCAAGAGCATAGACAATACAACGAGTTGACAGTTACCGATTACTAAAGAACAAGTCAACTGAGTGAAGATAAGTTACTCTACCAAGTTGGGTCTGTGCAGGGTCATGGTATGCCAAAAACTGGCGATGTGAAAAAATCAATTTTTCACTCATCCAAAAGCGCACCCAAAAGTTTGTTGACTTTTGAGTAGGCCTGGGTGTCAGTACACCTAGCCAAGCCAAAATCCAAAGCTAAAGCAATATCAAATGTCCGATAATATCTGATGTCCGATAATATCGGATGTCTGATATTCATCAGTCATAATATATTGTTGCCCGCGGCTGCGTTCAACATTTTCATTGTGAAAAAGTTGAAGCAACGAGAAGCTGAGCCCCTAAAATCATATATATGATAACTATTTGATATCGAATTTTCTATAGTAAACAAGGTAAGTGAAATTTTGTAGTTTCACTCTTTTGTTTTTGTTTTTGCATTGAAATTTTTTTTTATTTTTTTAAACTAGGTTTTATATGATATTGTGTATTGTTTTTTAAAATTGATTATAAAGTAGAGTTGAAATTTATATTGTTTATTCTATTTTGTTTTTGAATTAGACATGGATTCAGACCAATCTGGAAACCCTCCCTCTCAGTCCACAAACAATCTAGAATCACCTCAAAATAATCCCCTGCCTTAAGAACACCAACCGTTCTCAAACCCTTGACCAATATAGGATCTCAGGAGATAATCTAAATTAGCTTAGAGGATATCAGAAAACATATGAAAATATCCCCACCTTGTGTCCCATATTTTCCACACTGAACTCCATTATTGATAGCATGGATAAACTCACAGAACAACACAATGTTGCACTTCTTTGGCGTGAATCCATGCACGCCCAATATGATGATGGGCTTGACTACGATCAAGTTATGGATCTAAACATTAAAAAAACATGACATATGTAACATTTTTGTTGATCCCAAAACTGGTTTAAAAGTGGACCCTAAAAAAACCAAGTTGTCAATTAAATGGTGTACAAATGATGCAATACTTGACAAATTTTGGGATTGCTAGTGGATGGTTTTTGATAGACCACCCCACAGTAATTTGGATGTCCCATTCTATTTCATTCAGAAATTATATGCTAAATTTGTGCTTGGTCACAAAGTCAATTACTGGAGCATGAGACAAAACCAGGGCGTGGGCTTAGGCACTCCCCAGGATAGGCCAGGGGCAAAGCGGGTGAAATCCCGCATATATGTCCCCACTCCCAAGATTTCACCACCTCCTACTGTACAATATCCTTAAATTATTGTCGAGGCTGGCTCATAGACTATTCAATCCATTCACACCTTGAGTGATCTACTCGTTAGGTAGAGTGTGACATTGTTGCCTCGTCATCCTGATGCTTCTGGCCATTCCACATCCTCCATGAGCTCACATGTTTGTGTGCCTCATACTTGCGTTATGTGCAAGAATATGTGCTTGGTTCCCTTGAATGATAGTGATGCATATAATTATGTGTTCGAGGTGGGTGATACTACAAAGCACACTATAGGCACTAAAGCACCCCATGGAGATGTGTATCAGGGGCATACAGAGCCATGGACTCCTACTATTATGGTAAGAGTAAACAATTAACTTGTTACATTGTATTTAATTTTAAACATTAGTATTTTTAATAGAATTTTCTTATAATGATTTCCCACTTATGTTTTTTATACATATTTCATTTATGTCTAGTTGATGACAGAGGAGGAGATGGCATAGGTGGAGGGGTCCACGCTTTCATGCATTTTATTTGGCCTTGACACTTCCACGGTACATACGTTTTAATGTACTATTGGTTTCCTTTTATTATAATATTTTATACATGTATTTTATAATTTTTATGATCATCTTATTACATAATGATGCAGGTTTCACCAGTTGCCACTAGAAGGCAATGTGAGGGGGTTTAGGTGTCTGGTGTTGACAAGGGGAAGGTAATTAAGTATTTTAGATTGATTAAGCATACATGTATACTTGTCACTTGTGCGTACTCATTTTTAATTACATGTTTTATTTGACAGAGGGTGGTGTCTAATGATGTCGTGAGACTGGTTCACCATGATAGAGTCACAGGCATCTCAATTTGCAGTGATAGCCCCATAGTATGTATATTTCTAAATTTATTTGTGTGTAGTTCACTATCAAGTATATATTTAATATGATCAAGTCATGATTGTATGAAACTTATATGTTTGACTTTGTACGTCACCCCTAGTTTGAGGGAGGTACCATGCCAAGGGTTTGTATCACTGATGACCCAACTGACATGTCCTGAAGAAAGTTCAACAGAGGTAAGTTTTGATGTTAATTGAGTTATATTTAAAACATGTATTTTCTACCAAGCATTTAACATTAAATAGTATAAGTATTACATCATTCTCATGTTCACAAACATATATACAGGTCAGAGTCGACATTGGTGGCATTGTCCCTTCGCAACTAAAGACCTATATTAGGTCTCCTGACTGCATGAGGAGACTGAGAGGTGAGGTACATGAGAGTTCAATCTTTAAAAAAAAAAAATTATTGTTGACTATATTTTAAATTTTTATTTATTATTTGTAGAAACCATATAAATTAAGTAATCCAACTTGGTGTTTCACTTTTGTGTTTGAATGTAGGATCCATCAGAGCCAAAGAGTAGTTTGAAGAGACTTCACTTTGATCATCCACCACTAGAATAGAATGTCCTAGAAACATTTGTAGTTGAAATTCTTATGTTGAGATGCCATATGGCACATTTTGAGATGGCGTATGCCATATTGTATCTAGACATGAACTGATTTGTAAATTTTTGGAGATGGTATGTGCCACATTTTGTACAAAACTATTTTATATATACATATGTACATGTTCATTTCTGATTATTTTATCTTTTTCATGTGTACTATGTATGTATCATTTCCATATTATATCTTTGGCATGTGTTGTATGTATGTATTATTTCCATATTATGTCTTTACATCATGCATTGTATTTATGTATGTATGTTCATTTTTATATTATATCTTTTCCATGTGTTGTATGTATGTATTATTTTCATACTACAGATCTTCATTCTCCATTAGCCATCTAGTGCACTATACTTTTGAGAGCACCAAAATGTTGATTGCAAGATTCATGGTAGATATGAGTTTTATTGATTAATGTTTTGTCAAATGCATTATGTTGTTTAACATTTATTTTACATGTGTTTATTTGAAAGACTCCATTTTTGTGATGTTGGGATAACTAAACCTCTGATTTGGTTTTCAATCTCCAACATTCATACATGTGGCATGCCCACTGAGACAACCTTTGATCCTTTATAGATTTGGTTTTCATCTGATTAATGTTATTATTTTGGTGTTACACCATGTTTGAATAGATCTAAAAGTACTTTTCATGCTTTGTTTGTAATCCTTGCAGTCAATGTAATGTGCTTCTTCATACTTATTCATACTCCTACCATTCAATCATGCTGCAAACTCCATGTTATGCATCCTTCATTCATTAGGCTTCTGCAACCACAAGGTCATCAACCTTGCTTTCATAGGTGATCCTAACTCCTCTAAGGACCCCAACACACTTTTTTCACCCATATACCAAGCCACAAACTCTTCCTTGAAGACATTATGTCTCCTTCACAAATATGTCCAATCATACACTATCCTAGTAGTACAATAGCAAGGGTTTTTTAATATTTTCTCAAAATAGTTCCAAAAAAATATTAAAACCAATCACATATCTGAATACCCTTTTTCAATCTCATTAACATATCTCAGAACTGACCCCTTGTGTTTTGGACCATCCTACTCAACTTTGCCACTGTTAGCGAGCTAAGAGGACTAATTCGACCGCTTTTCCAAAGAAACTACTAATGCATCTTCACCCTAGACCTTGATACTTTCAACACATTCATAAAATGACCCCAAACTATGGATTCTACAACTAATTTGATTATAAGACCTCTCTAAGTGCAAAAACCCTAATTTGCTTCTCAACAACCCCTAAAATCTAGGGCTTGGTCAATGTACAACCTCCCAACACCATAGCCTCAAATAAATGGATGATTCACCATCCTTATACCATCCTAACATGGATTCAAATAGAAAATCACCCCCTCCAATGGCCAAATCCTCTGCTTTTATAACCATGCACCATGCATGCAACCCTTCAATACTGTCAAACTCACTCATTCATCCATAATTTGGGGATTTTGATGTTCCCAAGGGTCTAAGACTAATTAATTTCATATTTTGGTGTTTTAGGACATAATTAACTATTGTCCAAGAGGGGGAGTCTTTGGGTTAAGTTTATGATCTAGTTCCTTTGTAATTTTGCCTATTTTTGTATATTTTTGAGGTCTCAAAGTTGTAACAGGAGGGTATGGTCCAAAAAAACCTACCTCTTTCTTTGCATATGTTGGAAATATTGATAAAGGGTTTTTGAAAACCCCATTTTTTTGCCAAGTGATTTAGAAATTTTTAGAGTTAGGGGTTTTGGAAGGTCGTTGATGTCCTAAAACAGTGAACTAGGTCTCCTAGCAAATTTCAAGCATTTTGTGCATAATCCATAGAATCTAACTCCATAAATAGTTGTTTCCTTCTGAATATGGTTGAATTAGGTCTCTTGTGGCATTATAAATCTTGATTCAAGTTGTTGGGTTGAAATCTCATTTTTAGTTAGTGCACCTTGGGAACACTTCGGTCTGACATGCGCTGAAATGTTCTTGGTGCTACGTGGGTGAAGAAAGGTCTCCCCTAGCATTTACCAGGCCAAATGGAGCTGATGGAGCTAACAGTTTGGTCCCATGAAAAATAGTTTGAAAGATGCACCATTGAGCACCTTTCAACTGAGCAACAATGTCACTTTTTGCACCAACCGAGATTCGGTCGCCAAATGGAAGTAGAGTGGAATCTCCTAGAACTGAGCCACATACTTGTAGGCCTTCCCAAGATGGTCCTTATGCAATTCACAGATCTTTGATATCTCTCATGAGGTCTGAGATATGGATCTCCAAAGTCACTGCCAAATTTTGCTTAGTGCACCGTGGGAACACTTCGGTCTGACATGCGCCGGAATGTTCTTGGTGCTACGTGAGTGAAGAAAGGTCTCCCTTAGAATTTACCCAGCCAACTGGAGCCAATGGAGCTGATGGTTTGGTCCCATGACGAACGGTTTGAAAGATGCACCATTGAGCAGCTTTCAACTGAGCAACAATGTCTATTTTTGCACCAACTGAGATCTGGTCGCTGAATGGAATCAGAGAGGAATCTCCCAGAACCGAGCCACATGCTTGTAGACCTTCCCAAGATGGTCCTTTTTCACTTCATGGATCTTTGATATCTCTCATGAGGTCCGAGATATGGATCTCCAAAAATTTCTGCCAAATTTTGCTTAGTGCACCTTGGAAACACTTCGGTTCGACATGCGTCGGAACATTCTTGGTGCTACGCGAGTGAAGAAAGGTCTCTTTTAGTGTTTACCTGACCAACTAGAGCTGATGGAGCTGATGGTTTGGTCCCATGATGAATGGTTTGAAAGATGCACCATTGAGAAACTTTCAACTGAGCAATAATGTCACTTTTTGCACCAACTGAGGTCTGTTGCCAAATGGAATAAGAGAATAATCTCCCAGAACTAAGCCACATGCTTGCAGGCCTTCCCAAGAAGGTCCTTGTGCACTTCATATATCTTTGATATCTATCATGAGGTTCAAGATATGGATCACCAAAAATCACTACCAAATTTGGCTTAGTGCACCTTGGGAACACTTCGGTCTGACATGTGTCGGAACATTCTTGGTGCTACGCGAGTGAAGAAATGTCTCCCCTATCATTTACCCAGCCAAATGGAGCTGATGGAGCTGATGGTTTGGTCCCATGTTGAATGGTTCTTGATGCTCTCAAACTCTTAGTGGTATGTGACTGGCAAAGAAGCATATACTAGATGCTCGATTCCCCATAACTTTGGATGGGTATTGTTTCAAGAACCAAAAATGGATAAATGATATTCTCTCATGTTCTCTAAGGTATCCCAAGTGTTATATTGGTCTAGTTCAAGGTTTGACAGGTACTTCCTTCATTAAGTGCCCCAATTAGCCCTTCCAAGCCAAAGTGAGGGTTCGTAAGTTAGAGGAGTTGTCCAGTGTTTCAAGACTTGTCCTTTTGGGAAAAGTGCTTCCCTAACTAGTACTCTTTGATCATAAAATTAATTTCCAAGACCTTTGGGATATTTTGAAGTAAAACTAGAAAATGTGTTTTATATACGGATGAGTTTTTCATGTAATTTTGTGACTTTTTGAAATTGTACGGATCTATACTTTACTACTTTGAAAACATTCAACAAAGCCTTATATTTTATGGTACAAGAATTTATAAGACATCTTATCTAACACATTTGAATTAAAGCCTTGACAATTTTTTGTCAAATATTTGCATTCTTGCATGGATTTCATCATTATACAAGTTTGATTATATCAATTTTATCAAAAGTCCGAGATATAGAATTTCAAAATCTTAGATACATAACTATATATATATATATATATATATATATTTTAAGTGTCATTTCCACTCCTAAAGTGCATAATTTTAACACACAGTACTCAATGACATCTACATTCCAATCCCTGCATTTAGAAGGCAGAAGAAAAAAATAAGTTTATAGGTCAAGCCAAAAATATTATGAATGTATAAGTAACTAAACGAACCAAAGAACATGACTAGCCAATGCATAGTGAATTTTACCGTCATAAAAGATCTGGGCTAATCAAATACACACCTCAATCTCCTATGTCTATCATATATGTATCCAACTGCACTAACAATCCGCATACAAAACCAAGTTTATTGGCCAATTTTAAAGTAGAAAACTACAATGAACATGTATTGAACGTAACCATAATCAACATGGAAAACCTTACAGTGAGTTTCACTTACCTACTGAAGTGTGCCTGAAGGGTCTTCTCTCTGCTTTAGGGTATTCAATATTACTTCATGATCAACAGTACTAATAGTCCAAAGTTCCTTTGTCTTTGGTTTTCCTTGATGTTTTAGCAACTTAACATTGGCTGCTATAACAAGGTGTGAATACATGAGAATGGTTTTGTGCTTCTCATGGTCTTCAAATGTGGGAATACCATTATTTCTAATCATGTATGTGTGCAACCATATTCCTACAACAAAATGTGATCCTGTTGGATATGTGAACATATCATCATCTGTCATCGGTTGTGCAAGTTTCTTCTTTCCTCGTACACAACGTGCTAACCAGTAATTTGATCTCTCATCATTCCCCTGTGGTGCAACCAATGCAAAAACATGTCTTGGTTGTAGAAGATTTGAAATATGGTCATAGTTAAGTGAATAATCCATGTCATCATTTATTATAGAGAGTGTGACAGATAAAGGAGATAGATAATGTGGAACCCACGTATTGACCCACTCACTTGACTCACATTGATCCCAATCACACTAAAGGCACCTCGGACAAAAAAAAGCCAACTCTGGTGTCCAAATAGTCCATGTACTAGCATCTGAGCTTTGAAATGAATGCATTTTTGAAGAATCTTTCATGGTTTGACAATCCAACCTATCTCCAATTGTGCCCAACTCAACCAACCAAAAAAAATCTGCGCACCGCTGAATCAAGAGTCCCCCCTGTGACAATGCTGAAGTACACCAATCAACAATAGAACAAGCATCAAGGAGTTCTACACCTAAAATCCTCAATTTCTCCTTAACTAGAGCTCTCTTTACACATGCACCTACTCCATCATGCTCCCCTTTTCCATGACCAACCTCAAAAAAACTCCAAATATGAGGTACACCTCTCTCTACATGCATTCTACATAACTAATAAAACATACGAGAATTTTTGAATTTACCAGTGCAATTATCTGACCAAATGAGATGTCTATCCATAGAAATATTATTTTCCCGCACCCAGTCAAAATAGTTCTCAAATAAATGTTGGACATACTCGTGAGAGTGAGATCTATCATCCCTCATATAAAAATGGTATTCTTGGATTATCTTTCGGTCATCTTTTGTACTATCAGGGGAATGTCTATATGTTATGTGTACAAAAATAGCAACCTAAATAGAATTGTAATACTGAGCTTGCAACTCAATTTGGGGCTGTAATGTATAGTTCTCTACAAATTCAACGACTGATATAATAGTGCCAATCGGGAAAGTGTCCTTACAAATCCTTAATTGTTGATCCAACCACTGAGACCTGTGATTATGCCTTGCATACTTGTAAAAAATATTTTTCCTGAAATCTGAAATAAAATCAGCTGCATTGCATTCTTTTGTAACCAACTCACATCTAGAGCCTTCACCTCCACTTTTCAATGTATATTTAACTGTTTTGTATACCTTTTTTTGGACAATTGTCTTTCCAAAATCATGTTCATAGCCCTCATGAAAACATGAAACAAACTTCACTAGCCCACCACACTCTGAGAACTTGTCATTTAAGCAATCTTGTCTATAAAGAAACATCCATCATCTCTAGGACATAAAAAATGATCTAGCAAGTCTCTTGATGATTTTGGAAGAGTACTTGCACCACACTCCTCCAACATTTCACTAGTATGCAAAGTAAAATGAATGGATCGTAAAAATTCATGTTGCATTGAAAACTCCACATGATATTTGCAACAAGTATTTTGAATCTTAAGAGGCACACACAAAAAAGGCTTCAATTCTTGAAAATCTCTTTGTGATATTTGCAATGTTGGATGTGTCTCGCAAATTTTTTTTAACAACATTGTTTGACTCACCTCCAAATAATGTTTTGGATGCGGGGTGCGGTCTCGAATACCAATTCTCAACTTCAAGACATCCTTCACATTTGGTGACACTCTTGAGTTAGATTGCAAAAATAGTTTAATTTGATCCTTCACATCATCGGTAAGCTTATTATCACAATGTGGAAGTCTCCCACCATAAGCCCATATATCATTTTGAAGAGGATCATCAAGTCTTTCTTTTCTTTCAAGTGTTTTATGCAAAGTTTTACAATTTAGGTTCAAGTCAACACAAGTTTGTCTCATCAAATGAGCCTTTCTCAAATGATGACTTACTAAGGAGGTTGTAATAACCTTCCTAGCAGCTCTCTTTTCTTTTTCCTTGGTAGTATTCCCAATGTAATTGAGAGCACTAACAAGATTTCTCACAACAATAGCATTCCTCTCCTTTTTCTTGTTCACACAAATCTTCAATTTGGCTAGAATAGGTCTCATCTTCTGCATCTTTAACAACTTCATAAAAAATTGACATTGCTCAACCAATGTCCTGTGGCTAAAAAAATGATCAAAAAGTTTTGAAACCCACAACCGAGTGGTTCTTTCTGATCGCTTGTCATCGAAATTGCTCATTATGTTCTCATCAATTTCAAGTAACCATTTTTTTGTTCTTAAAGGTCTCAAATTTGAAGTTTGTATTTCTTCCTCACAAGGGACTTCAATTCTCATATAATTTGGAGATGTCTAATGCTGATTTGGTTCTTGTGCACCATTATCATTGTCAATTCCTTCATATTCAAATAGTTGATTGTCATTGTCAATGTCCACACTTCCATTGTCCACATCTACATGTTCATTTTCAAAACCTACATTTTCATCTTCAATCCCTACATTCTCATTTTCAATATTATTGTCATAAATCATTTCAAATTC
>MU227016.1:51815-89628 GCA_018584345.1 Thuja plicata
CTCAAAAGTGTCGAAAGGGTTTATGGGGACTTCCTAGGGGTCCTAGTATGCCTTATCACATGTTAGGACCCCTAGGAAGTCCCCATGACCCCTTTCGACATATTAGAACACTCAAGTGTTTCGTAAGGTGTCGTAGGACCACTTTCGACACACTTGAGCATTCTAATGTGTGGAAAGGGGTCATAGGGACACACTTGAGAATTCCAATGTGTTCCACGACCGCTTGGGACACACTTGACCCTTAGGAATGTTAAAAGTAGGTAAAAATGAAAAGATCACTCACAAGAATGAGAGAATGCACTTGAAATTATGAACCATCAGAAGCACAGAGCATGACATCTTGATTAGCCAATGCTTCACCTGAGATTTTTCGAAGAAAACCAATCTCCTCTTCTACACTCTCACCTTGTTTCGCTTCCTCTGCACACATGATTGCAATCTCTTTTTGCATTCTTTGAATTGTTCCCAATTGCTGTCTCAGAGCTTGGATAATTTGACCCAGTTGATTTTCCCCCCCTTCTCACAATAATCTCATCTCTCTCGCACATTTTCATTAATTCCAAATTGTTTCTCACCCTCTGCCCTAAGTATTTCATTTTCTTCCTTCACCCCACAAATTTCGTATAAAAGACATGTACATGGTAATCTTCACAGTATTTAGGAGGCACAAATTGGTAACAATTGGAGCAGTAGGAGTAGGACCCCTTGGGACACACTTGATTGTTCCAATGTGTCGAAAGGGGTCATGGGGATGTCCTAGGGGTCCTAACTCATGATAAAGCATACTAGGACCCCTAGGAAGTCCCAATGATCCCTTTTGACACATTAGAACACTCAAGTGTTCCCTAAGGGGTCCTACAACCTCTTGTGACACACTTGAGTGTTGAAATGTGTCGAAAGGGGTCCTCGGGACTTCCTAGGGGTCCTAACATGTAATAAGACATACTTGGACCCCTAGGAAGTCCCCATGACCCCTTTCAACACATTAGAACACTCAATTGTGTCCTAAGGGGTCCTACGACCCCTTCAGACACACTTGATTGTTCCAATGTGTCGAAAGGGGTCATAGGAAGTTGCATGACAGACTTTCCTTCAGATATGTGCACAAAATTCAAACTTCTTCATACATCAGGCCTTGCAAATCCAATTCTCACATGTCCTTTGTGATGACATTTCCTAGGACAAAGATGACCACAAATTAATTTTTCTTTGCACATTTCCTGGTACAAAAGCTCATACTTCCATCGTCATACCTCCTTAAATCATGAGATTTGGTAACAAAATGTCCAGCATCATCTGGATGTTTAGGACAGTATAGTGGTATTCCATTACCAACATACCCATATATGTAAAATAATTTATGATATCACTCCACACTGGAGAATGGTCTAAGACTAGCTTGGCATTTCCAAAGATATACAGACCAATTCTAGCCCTGAAAAGGGAAACACAAGTTCTATTTGGAATGTTAATAAATCCTACATTTTCTGATGTTTTTACATTCAAATTAGGAATTCAATGTTTCTTGTACCAAAGAAAAAAATATGATATCAACTCTCTTGTCCTTGGTCAAGAGTACATTTTCTAAGAATTGAGCTCTGAGTTCTAGATCCTAACCTTGCTATAATTTTCTTGTATTCATATATTCCCTCCAAAAATTGATCCAGAGCTCTGTTAGTAAAGCACACTATGAGAATGAGACCAAAGGAATTTGAAATCTTATGAAGCAAAGCCTTTATAATATGCAACCTGGTAAATGTTTTTCTAGTGCCAGGAGGGCCCTGAATAATGGTCAATTTTTTTGGTGAGCTCATGATTAATGGCCGCATCCTAACTATCATCAACAGAATCACATTTGCAGACTTGTTTCCATTCAAAATTACATTGAAGCTGAGCTTTTTTGGCTTCCAGATAAACTAAATGGTCTATAAACAAAATATTGAATGAAAGACCAAATTCTAAACCATCTTTATCTCCTCTCATCCCCACATATTCAACAGAGTTATAAACCTTGAAATCAGAGGACCCTTTCTGCTCAACAAACTCCCATTTTTTCTTGTAACTCCCTCTAATTTGGTTCACACACTCCCTATAAGCTTCAAGTAAATATTCTCTTATAACCCTGAATTGGGTGTGTAAATAATTACATATACATTCTCAGATGGCTCTGCAGTTCTCTATTTATAGCAATACAAGACTCTCCATCTGCGCCATCATTTTGCAAGAGTTCCATGGTAGGAGGTAATATATGGGTTGAGAGAGAGAGAGAGGGAGATCCTACTCTCTCTCCTAGGTATTATTGTTATACTATAAATATTAATAAATAATTAATACTAATATTATACTATTATAAAATAGAGAAATAAATAATAATATAATACTAATATTTAAATAATTATATAATACTAATGCTATTACCATCTAATATTAATATTAAAACAAAGGAAATTTATATTATATAAACTAAAACTCATAAACTTGAAAAATTGAAAAAACTTGAATCATAAAATTTTGAAATCAAAATGTTGTATTTGGGCAGGAGATATCGGATATACGATAATATCGGATATATGATTAGGCTTGGTAGCTACTTTGGGTTTTGGCTTTCCAATGCCAAACATGGTTGGTCAACCCAAATGACGTGTTCACCATATTTCCTCTGATCTATAGACTTAGACAATGTAGCTGACGACCTTTTTTCACCCAAAATTGACGAAACAAAAAGGGTTTCTGAAATACTTTATCAGCTTTCCATCAATATAATTGCTGTCAGAATTCGAGTTCAATAAGTGATTATTACTTATTTTCTAGTTGAGATATCTCTAAAGTCCTGATTGACATACTGATTGAAAAACAACCATAACTTTCAAACGGTTTAACCTTTTTGACATCTGAAACATGCGTCACATTCTATGCTTTGCCTACTATAAGAAAAAAAATAGTTTGCAATTTCGTAAAGTTTAGAATTAGTTAAGGTGGTCAGACACGAGAGTTTTTTTTATTTTGAATAATTTGTAGCAGAAAATTCTTAATTAATTATTTATTTGGTAAAAAATTACACAAAAATATGCGTCACATCCAGGCATAACTCTACTACTTATATTTATAACCTTGTGAAAATATATCATCATTTTATTGTGATTAAGGTGGTCAGACATACACGCACTTTTTATCTTTTTCCTAAAATTTTCGTACTACTGCATTGAAATCTAAAATATTAAACAATTAGATTAATTTTTTTTCAGACAAGGGCTAGTAGTTTAGAAACTACATTCAATTTCCTACAGATTCTGTTCTTACAACTTTTTCACATAAGGTTGATAAGATGTTCAACTTTTTATGTCAAGTTGACTAACCCTGATTTTCTGAATTTTCACTGCCACTTAAGGCCATAGCTTGGTATACCATGATCCTTCACATACCCAGTTACTTAATGGATTGTAAAGTGATAAGGATGCATTTAATATAGTGACACAATATTAATTGTGATTCTACAATGCATGATGATGAGTTTGTTACATGATCAACGATTGAAATAATTCAAAGAGAAGATATGAGAAGCAGATTAAGAGGTTAATCAAATATTGTTATTCTCAAGAAAAACACCAAGTACTAAGGTAAAAGTGACATGATCACCAAGTGAAAAAGTAGATCTAATGGTCAAAATTACTTATCAACAAACTAATGGATAAGATTAAAAGGAAATACATTTTATAATTAAAGGATGATTTACAGAGAGATAGAGATGACAGAGGAAGAAGAATCAAAGTATAGAGAAGGCTATTATTGAAGAACATAAATCAGAGCAGAGAGCACCAAGCTAATATCTTGCTACAATAGAGTAAATTTGAGCAGTGTTACATATTGCAATTAAGGTAACACAAGTATTTCAAAGCACATAGAGTTTGATCAGCATTTTTAATTGATGCATTATAGAAGACATTTGTAATTTGTTAATATTATTGTATTGAGAGCTATAAATCCCAATACTAGGTAGATCTTAACTGATCTGATTTATGTAAAACCTTTGATAGGGTACATCTCTAAGTGTAGATATTGTAAAATCCTCTAACCAGGTAGACCTAACAAGTCTTTGTATACTCTTAACCGGTAAGTTATCAAAATGGCTAAACTATGAAAGCTCTAACTGAGCACCCTTTATGTTGTAGTTAGTGAAGGTTGTGGGTGTCATCCCCACCACAGTTTTTTCCTCTAACCAAGGATTTCTGCGTAAAAAAAATCATGGAGTTATGAGTTCGTTTACTTGAATGATTTTATGTTATGTTTTATGATTTATTTCAATTTATTGAAATTGGTAAACAACAACAGCAATATACAATTTAAGTTACAAAAGTTTTTGTGGTACTGATTCACCCCTCCCCTCTTAGTCCCAATATTCCATTAGTCATTCCAATAGATGGTGATCAATCTGAGGATCTTGATAATAAGATGATGTGGTAACTTGAATCGTTGTCGAAGTAGCAGGTCCTAGGTATTTATTAAACTTATTGTTGTAGTCTACTGTCAATGTCTGTATCTCATCATCAATCATGCATAATAGCATATTCCAATGTCAAAAACATGAATGTAGTTTATAATTTCATAAATTCTACTATTAATAATGGTTTTCATTTGCATTATTCAACTCATAAGGTACAATTGTCGAAGATTTTCATTATTTTTTTTAAAATATAGCAATTCATATGATACAATTCATAGAGATTCTCATTAATTTCTTTCTAAATATGATGCAATGTAACTGTTAGGAATAACAGTCCACCAACACAACTGAGAGGGGGAGGTTGGGTTGTGAGACATATTATTAAACATTAAAATTTATAAACAAAACTTTCATCCAAATGATACACAGTAAATGCCAACAGAATAACATAATCCTTTGTTGTCGAGGAAACCTTTTTAAAGGTAAAACCCCGGTGGGAATTAGCACCCACAAATAATGTACTAAGAGTATAGTATCCCTCTTAAAATATTTAGCCCTATTCGAAGCTTTTTACAACATTACAGCACATAGCTCATGTTAAAGGACAAACCCTATTAGGAGTCAAGAACAATGGTGGGCTCACTGCACAGGCACACTACCTAAAGAAGGTTAATGCCACCCTCAAGGACTTACAGTCTGAAACACAAGTGTATATAGAAAATATACAATCCAATCAATTATCTGATAGCATCTATCTTTGCTTGGTTAGTTCCAATTAAGTACAATAAATATATCCTCTTCTCTACATCCATCAGACAATCAAGCTGGTAACTTCCACACTTCTCTGTCTCTTCACACACACACACACACACACACACACACACACACTTCTTTTCAAAAGAAAAGATCTCTCATATATACACTATTACAATAATTGATTAGGTCGGCCAATTAAGATTTCCTAATATACAAATAATTATTTAACTCCTTACTAAGATACACACGGTACCTATAAAAATTATACATCAATTACAATACATCAGATATAATCCAAGATCTGTAATCCACGCTCACAATCCACAATACACGCTACATTTCTAAAGTCGGCCCCATATATTTCTCCTCCAGAATACATGCCACAACTGACATCACCAAAAATCCTACGAATTGAAACACATAAAAAAAATTCCTTAACCTATCTTTTTTCATCCCTTAAGCTCACATAACCTGAATCATCATCACCTGTAAGATATACTCAAAACACAGAGACTCACTCTGTCAATCATCATTGTCACAGTCCAGAAATTAGTCTTCACCTAAACATTTGTAACTCATCTAATATGAAATATTAAGACAAGTGACCTTGGAAATAATATCATCATACATCTTTCTACGTATCCCCATCTTCGCTCATTCTGATTCATCCGTACATTTTTGTGTCATCATACAACAATAATAACCAATTTGTTCTTCCTCCACAGAAACATATGTTGACATCAATGACAAAACATGAATGCCAATAGCATCATTAGTAGCCAATTCTAAAATCATCCAACAATCTCCCCCTTTGGCTTTGATGGCAACATATGAGAAATTCCATCAACCCAAAAGTTCTCTCTCTCTCAATACAATCTTCTCAATATCCTCAACACAATTCTCCCTAAAATAGTAGGTTTTTTCACATATAATCTCTCCCCCTTCCACAACAATGGAAAAGGGTGCCATAACTCTTCATTAATCTTCTGCAAGGTGTATCTTTTCCAAATCTCCATGTTTGTAACAACCAGGTGCAAAATCACCCAAATATGCTATGTAGTGTTCCTGAAATCACTCCCCCTGAGGAGTAGATCCATACATCAAGTCCAAAAGATGATATAGCTCTGAAAGCCACTTGAATGATGCATTCTTGCATCAATTAATTACCACATGGAGGGGGATGTCACCCCAAGCATGCTTCTAAGATACTCAAAAGCATCTTTTGGCAAAGGTTTTATAAATATATATGTTATTTGTTCCTTTGTACTGAGATACTCCAATCTAATCTCCTTCTCTGCTACCTTGTCTCTCAAGAAATGATACTTAATATAAATATGTTGAGTCTTTGAATGCATTACAATATTCTTTGACATATTCACTGTGCTAGTGTTATCACATTGGATAACCACTAGCTCTTCAAAAATTATTCCAATGTCCTTCAACATTTGTTACATCCAAACAACTTGTGTATAGTTTATAGCAGTAACAACATACTCAGATTCAACAATAGACTTAGCTATACAATCTTGCTTCTTTCTTAACTAGGAAACCAACTTTTTTTCCAAGGAAAAATTCTCCTCCACTTGTACTCTTTCTATCATCCACACTACCTGCCCAATCAAGATCAGTATAAGCATGTAAAATAAAGTCATCATATTTTTCATACCATAATACATAATCTATTGTTCCTTTCAAGTATCTGAAAATTCTTTTCACAGAAGCAAGGTGTGTCTCTTTAGGATCTTCTTGATATCTTTCCACAATTCCAACTGCATTGGAAATATCTGGTATGGTGTAAGTTATATATTGTAGACCACCAATCATTGATCTGTACTTTTTTTGAAAACACTCTGAGTTTCATCATTATTAGTAAGTTTATAACCAGTCCCAATAGGTTTACAATCTTCCATTCCACATCTATTTAACATTTCCTTAAGATAGGAAAAATTTCATCTCACAAATCTTTGACATTTCAAATTTGTTTTCCATCTCTTTAGAGAACCTTTTACTCATTTCATCATTACCTCCAAAAATGGTATCATCAACAAACACTTCTATGATTATAATTGTTAATCTCTAAGTTTTGTTGATGATTAGTGACCAACACTTAGTCATTTACTTAGGTAGTTTTAGTTGGCTATCACTGTGGCCAATCTAAAACTATCCAAGGTCGAGCAACATTTTCGAGCAGTATTCAGGTTGCTGAGTTGTATCATGCCAAGCTGAGCAGGATACTTAGTGTCGAGCAACAGAGATGTTAAGTGCAGAGCAGAACAGTTTTTTGTATACATGTTTGGAATGATTCAAAATTCAAGGATAAGTGTTCAGGCCGACTTGTATAAGCTTTTTGGGCTGACTTATGTACGCATTTAATATTTTCCTACGGAGTTAGTTATGCATTTAATTGTTTTATCCTATGCATGACCAGTTGTAATCTTTAATTGTAATACCTTGGAGGTATAGGTATTAGTTCTTGATCATTGATCTAGATCTCGCTATCAGACTTGAATAGATATATAAGATTTCTTCTAAACCCTATTTTGTAAGTGTGTGGAGAGAAGTGGTGACTGCATTTTCAAGTGAAATGCACAGAGGGTTATTTTTTTAAGAAGCTTAGATCGAGAAAAGTGATAGCACATTGAACAACAGAGTAAAGACATATCAGATTGTGAGATCATAGAAGGTACTGGAAAGAGGAGATCCATCATCAACATCTGAGTGCATAACGAAGGATCATTACTTGAAACATTCTAATCATTGTATCAGGTAAAAATCTCTTAACATAGTGGTTCTAGCAGAGCTTTCTAAATCTCCTAACATAGTGCTTACTTTATTGTAAGTTGAAATACTTTCACAGGGTAGATTGTAATTATCTTTAGCTCTTAACCAAGCATACCTTTAACATGGTAGATTGCATTTTGTAATAAACTTTTGTAGCCCTAACAGGCACACTTTATTTCTGCAGTAGTGAAGAATTTTGTGGGTGTCATCCCCACCCCAGTTTTACCTATTTGGGCTTCTGGGTTACCAAGTTCTTGTGTTATGAGTTGTTTACTTCTTTGTGTGGATTCTATTTGATATTACATTAGATTCATATATGTATGACTGTGGATCAATTTGTTTTAAGTGTTTAAATTTGAAGATCTGATTCACCCCCCCTCTCAGTATCTTTCTTTCCCATTATTATATTTCCAACAATTGGTATCAGAGCCAGGTTCTCTAGAAAGTCATAATCAGCTTGAGAATACAGATCTTGAGATGGAGATCTACAAGATGGGTAAAGTCATTGAGAATCAAAAGATTGATATTCAGCTAGCACTACAACAGCTTGAGATAACAAGACAAGAATTAAAGAAGTCCTTGACATCAAGGAAAGATTTGGCCAAACAAATGAACGACACTCATTATCAGGAAGAGGACACCACAAATCTATTTTAGAATGGAGATTCTACTGAGAGTGATGCAGCAATAGCAGATCTACTGGAAAAGAATAGTGCACTATGTGAAGAAGTCAGAAACTTAAAAAAGGAACAAGAATCCCAATCAATAAGAATGTGTGAGGTTGTTGAATAGAAAAAGAAAGCTGAAGATGACAAGGCTATGGCAGAAGAAGACAAAATAATGATGACTATCAGACTTGATGAAAGAACACATGATGTACAAATGATGATAGTTAATCAAGTTGACATGGCAAATCAACTGCTACTTGTGAATCAGGAGATCAGTAGGAAAGACTTGGAGATTGTAAATCGTAGATATGAGAACAGTCAGTTGAAATATGAATTGAGATTTGAGAAAGAACTTAACAACAGAGTGAATGACCCCAATGCAGCTTTGAGCTACTTTGAACAACTAGTGGAAGCATCAAGAAGACCCAAAGATTCTTATGGTTTAGGTCACACTGAACAACATACAACCACTGAAGAAGGAGAATCATCTAAGATAGGTGAAAGAAGGTATGCAAAACCAAGAAACAACAAACCTGTTTCCCACCACTGTGGAAAACCAGGTCATACAACAAACATTTTCTGAAGTAAGAATGGTAAGTCCAATCCTAAAACTAACTTTAACGATTATTGCTTTAACTATAATAAGTTTGGACATCAAGCACGTGAATGTAAGACAAAGGCAAGAAATGCACCTTCCACACCTAGACTCAATGGTAATTGTTATAACTATCAAAAATATGGTCATAGAGCACAAGATTGTAGATCTAAAGGTAAACGACAATGGACATCAAAGGCACAAGAAAAATCACCAAGAAAAGGCAATACTTACAAGTGGGATTATGACACATGGCATAGTTGTCATTACTATGGTGAGTATGGACATGTTCCATAAAATTGCATAAGGACACATTTCAGAGGAAATTCTAAGAGTTGGATGAATGGAAGCCTAGTTTCTCACAGTTGTCTGAAAATTGGTCATACAAAGAAAGATTGTAAGACTAGGGTACCTGCTCCTACTGTTGAATAGATTAGAGCACAGATGAACTAGACATGGGTTAAGAAATTTGAACCATGTAGCAGTGAAGCTAGTACAGCTGAGGTCACCCAATCCAATGGATCAGGTGATCACATCATCTCCAACTAAGCAAAAGAGGTATGTAAGAAACTGCATCTAAAATTCTTATCTTACATCAGTTCCTAACATGAAATATACAAAAGTCCATATTTGCATATGTTAAGATGCACCAGGACATATGTTGAAGACAAAAATGCTGAGAAGAACCAATTGCACTATAAGTTCTGAGCACCAGTTGTGGACACTAAGGCTGAGTTCTTTAGTGTGTGCCGAGTTTGTTGGCCGAGTAAGTTCTGTGATGGCTGAGTTTAGTGAGCCGAGTGGGATGCAAGTTGTATTAGAAAGTTGAGGATAGCTAGCTTGCACTAACTCAACAGGCAGAACATTTATTGCTTACCTACCTTTACCTTTTGAAATCTATAAAGGATGAATAGTTTATTCTTCATTTTTACCTTGTGATTTTCACTATTTATGGAGCGATTGAAGTAGTTGCAGAATTGAGCTTAACGAAATTAGCATCGAAGATTTTTTCAGCATGCCATCAGCAATCCTAAGGTAAACAATGCAAAGTGCTAATTGCAGAGGTACTCTATTCTTCATTTTTTGAACACTAATTTCAAGATTATGGCTACAATGTCTTTCGCACTAGTCAAAAGTATGGAGGGAGAACAAGAGAAAATTTAGTTAGTACGGAGTGATGAATGTGCACCTCTCAATTTTTGAGCCATTCCTGAAAGTGAAATTTAGAGTGATTTGACCAGAGCTCTCTCATCCATTCCACCAAAGGTACTTATGATCCACAATGTAAGATCTTGTTACATGGTTAAAATTGGTGAAGTAGGTGATAGTGAATTGAGAAAATCCTATAGTAAATTGTGTGTTGATGGAGTTCTGAAGGGAGAATTCAAACATTTAGCCAACAAAGGGTTAAATAATACCCTAAATTTCCCACAAGGTTTCAAAGATGAATGGATTAAGGTCATTCTTAGCCGAGTTCATGATATGTGTATGTGGTTGGATAATGGACCAGTCAAGATAACTATAAACATGATTCATTGAGTGACTGGATATCCTGTTGTGAACAAGAAACGGACAATGAGAGATAACAACAAAGAGGAAATTACACTGAACACTGGAGCCATATGGAATAATAGAGGTATGACTATCTCAATAATTAAAGACCTAGAACTTGATTTTAGAGTAAGAGTAATCACACATAAGTTCTATCAGTTGAGTCGACTAGATAATGTTCCTTGTACAGCCGTTGAACATGCATGGAAGATTGTTAAGAAGAATCATACATATGATCTTGCTGAGCTACATCAAACACAACTAGCCAAGAACCTAGCATCAATCAGAAAAGCTAAGAGCTCATCACTTAAGTTTGGTTCCTTACTAGTCTGCATATTTTTCTACATTTAGGATACATTTTCTACATTGGGAGATATTGTTTGGAAAAAGGATAGACCCATTACAGTTCAGATAAGTGAATGCATTGAAAAATTAGGAAGTAATTTCAATAGCATAATGGGGAGCTATTTTGTGGAATTTAAAAATAGAATGAGATTAAGAACTAGGATTCCTAGATCACTAGTGGAGAAGCACTATGAAGAAATTTTTTTTCTAGTTGATACGGATAACACATATATCTAGACTGTGACACCTAGGGTAGCATGTTTAGAACCATTTCCCTATGAAATTAAAATTGATGAAGCATCAACCTCCATCATTGCACTCCTATCTGAGGCAATTGATACTACAATAGAAAGATTTGGTAATTTTGATGAAGAAAAAGTAAAAATTTCAAGAAGTTTGAAGGAGGGAACCATGGAGAGGAAAAGGAAGAAGATTGTGAAAAATATAAAGAAAATGGTTGGTTTGAATAGTGATGAAGAACCTAAGGATGCACCTTTAGGCCTATCCATTGGACAAGGAGAAGATATATCTACAGAAGAGGAAGTCAGTGCACCTGAGGAGATCACTGAGAAAGCTAAGGGTAAAAAACTAGCAATTGTCATAGTAACCAAGCCGAGTAAAGCTAAACCTAAGGTTACACATCCTACAGCTAATCATCTGAGGACTAGAGAATCCACTCTTACTTCTCCAATAGTACAAACAAAAGTGTATGGAAAGAAGAAGGTTGGAGAAAGAAGTTCTAGAAAGAAAGCTAAAATTGCTCCCAAGGCTGAGCCAAGTAAACCAGTAAAGAGACCAAGGAGGAAACTACACTTGGAGACATATAGTGATGATGAAAAGACTAATATTGATGAACCCAGCAACATACCTACAACACAATTCAAGAAACCAGCTAATATTGATGAGCTATGTGACAATTTGAGAAATTCAGCAGGGTTAGCTACTTTCAAATTCATTAAGTATGAGAAACTGAGTATTGGAGATAAGCGTAAAGTTCAAGAAGCACTCTTAGATATGATGAGTACTTTTAAGTTAACTCCTATAGAGATAGGAAGCCATGTTCCAAATGAACTACATGAGTTTCTGTCAAGCAAATGGGAATTTGCACTTACTATAGAGAGACAGATCAGGGAAGGTACTTTAGCCAAGGTGATACCTGAGTTGACATCAAAATAGAGAGAAAAATTCATTGAATAATATAAGAATGGGTTTGTTCCTAAGCTTAGATGTTATACTATTTTGAAAAATGATATTGAAGGATTAGTACAGCAGAGTACTAGGATTTGGAAGGAAATCTTTGGACTGATAGTTCCAAAAGATGAGAAATCTGACGAAGGTATATCTGATCAAAAGGCAAAAGAAGTGGAGATTACCCCAGAGCCATAGATGACACAAGATCAAATTTCTACTGAAAAGACTAAAGATGCATTAGACTTAGCAAATTTTGTTGATCTGACTGTAGACAGTCCAATTGACTACATAATTGATGATTCCAACAATTTGAATGGTGAGGAACAGGATATGGAAAGTGGAACAAACACTGATTTGCCTATTAAGGCAACTGAGATTGAAGGAGGAAATACCACTACATCTGAAGAGAAAATTGATGAGATAATTGAAGTAATCAATGATCTGATAGGTGAAGAGAAAAAGCAAACAGATGCACAAGAGGTAACTTCACAAAATCCACCTATTTTAGAGGTTCTCAAAATAGTTGTAGATAGTGGAGTAGTGATGAAGGATAATGTTGACAAGCCTAAGGAACAAGAGGCACTGCAAGTGTTGGTTTATCTACCGCACTCTGCCTGATCCACTCCCACAGGTCCTAAAACTAGAAGTATGCCTGATCCACAGACAATCTTGACAGAATTGAAAGAGGCAATGGTTATTGACACTGTCACAGGAAAATGTATTGATAAGATGCAGCCGAGCATCAGCTCACCAGACTTTAAGAGAAGGAAAATTATGAATAAGTCTCAAATTCTTGATGTCACATTAGATGAGGTAATTGTGATTTCATAATGGGATCCCAATGAACTGTCTTTTGAAAAAATAGGGACTCTTTAGGAATTGCTTAAGAGGAAGAAGAGACAAGAAGAAATGAAAATAGAACAGAAGAAAAAGAAAGTGTTGCATGATATCAAGGATATATTTGCAAAGGATTTTGACTTAGAAGATGAAATGCCTCAAGCTCCAATTATTGATCAGTTAGTTCACATTGTACAGAAGGTAACTAATGATGACATAAACAACAATGAAAAACTTCTACAATGGTCCAAGAGGAGATTCGAGAGCAAATTTCTTGAGAAAATCTCAGAAGAGATTGCAATGAAACAGGTTGAACTTTCTACTCTTGTAGAAACTTTGGAGAAATTTACAGCAAATGTTTATTCTTTGTACAGGAAACTATGTGATGTTGAATTTGTCACAAAGGATAATCTACAGCTTGTTTAGAAGCTATAGTTAGATATGAAATCAACTGACAATACTTTGGGTAAGGATGCTACCTCCAACTCCTTACATTCTACTAACTTGATCAATGCACAACGAAGAATAGCCGAGCTTATGGCTGAAGATGGTCAGATTAGGGCCAAATTGATCACCATTCAGACAAGCCAAGATGAAGTAGATACCTATCTAGTCTTGCATACCATGCTCTCAGTGCTTGTTTCGGTCCATATAATGCTTTCTTTAGTTTGCAAACCATGTCTTCATCTTCTATCAAAGGAAATCCATTATGTTTCTCTATGTATACCTCTTCCTCCAAATATCCATTCAAAAATTCAGATTTCACATCCATCTGATATACCTTAAAGTCTTTATGTGCAACATCTAATATTGTTATGTTCCTTTTCTCTACTATTCCATTCTATTATGGTGTCCTATGAGCATATGTATGCCTATATATTCCATGCTCTTTGTAGTAGGTATTAAACAAGTCTGAAGTAAACTCACCACCTTTATCTGATCTCAAACATTTTATGTTCAAGCCTGATTCATTCTCAACTTTTTCTTTGAATATATTGAATTTGTCAAATGCCTCAGATTTCTCTCTCAAGTATGTAACCTGCATCATCTTAGAAAAGTCATCAACAAAAAGTATAAAATACCTTTCACCGTAGTAATATCTTGTTCTTGCAGGACCACATAGATCTATATGTACCATATCTAAGTTCCTTTTTGCAGAGTAAGATTGTCTTTTAAAACTTCTTCTAGTCTGCTTCCCCATAACACACTCTCTACACATAGTGTTAGATGGTTTCACAATCTTAGGTAGATCTCTTACTACATATGTCATACTTTCCTTCACAATATTATCAAATTTAACATGAAAAAATCTTCTCTTCCATAACCAACTGTCATCAACCTTTGCAATAAAACAAGAAGCCTCAAATGTATTCAATTAAAATATATTACCTCTAGATTTAGTACCAAATGTGATCAAGTCTCTTGATTTACTTCTGATAGAACATTTCCCATCAGTTAATTTCAATTGATAACCCTTGTCCACTAGCTGTCCAAAAATCAAAAAATTATGCTTAAGTCCATCAACAAGCAATACAATATCAGTATTATTTTTTGCATCCAGAGAAATAGATTTAACTCCAATGATAAGCTTAGGATTATTGTCACCAAATCTTACAACACCACCATTATATCTTTTCAGACTAACAAACTTATTTTTATCTCCAATCATATGATGTGAACAACCAATGTCTATAACCCATTACGAGTTCTTTTCAACATGAGATACTAAGGCTCTTTCTTCATGTAGAGGTTCATCATCCTTAATAGAAATAAATCCAATCTCATCATAGTCAACAACTTCATCATCAAAAATACCTTCACTAGCTTAATAACATTCCTTGTCTTTGGAATACTTAGATTTATTAAACTTAGGTTTATCCTTTGGAACCCTTGTAGGACATCAAGATGCAAAATAACCTGTCTTGTCGCATGAAAAACATTTCAAAGGTAACTTTCCTTCAAATTTACCCTTTTCTCTCTTTTCTCTTCTAGCAATCAGGGCCACAACTTCACCTAGTTTTATTTCTTCTTCTTGTATCTATTCCCATTCATCAAAATATTCTCCAAGTTCTTCTCTCAAGTCACTATTGTTGGTTCTCACAATTCCTAACAAGGCCTTTTTGTTTCTATGCACAGTCGACTTGAATGTTGACTCAACTTTAGGTAGAGAATCTCCCAGTTCAACGGCCTCAAAGGTAGTTAGTTTCCCAATAAACATATCTCTATTGAAGTTTGGTGTCAAAGGTATAATATATTCTATGTCTTGTACTTTGGTTCTGTATACAGAAGTTAGGGATTTGAGAATCTTTGCAATCACTTCTTCCTCACTATAAGTACCTCCAGATTTCTTGACGTCGATAAAAAATTTAGTAATTCTCTATGAATATGCTCTAATGTTCTCATCATCTCTCATTTTCAATGTTTCCATCTTTGCCTTCCAATTCTGTAACTTCGTATGTTTTGTAAAATTATCTCCTTCATACAGTTCTTCCAATCTTGTTTAACTTTTATGTGTAGAATCTAAATCTTTTACCTCTCTGAATTCACCTTCAAAAAGTAAGTTGATCAATAGTTCCCTTGCGACCATGTTACATGAAAATAACTTATTTTCATCTTTAGTAGCTTTATCCAATTCATCCTCTAATTTCACTTGTTCCTTTCTTTTAGTAATCATCTAGTAGTCGATTCCCAAACATTACAAATGTGTTCTCATCTTGTTCTTCCAACTGTCAAAGTTTTCAAGATCAAGCTTCAAACTATCCTTCCTATAGTAAGTCTTATTCAGGATCACCTGAAGCTATTAATATTTATCTCTAAGGACTAGCTTCTCTGATACCAATTGTTAGGAATACCAGTCCACCAATACAACTAAGAGGAGAGGGTGACTCAGTTGTGAGATGGATTATTAAACATTAAACTTTATAAACAAAAATTTCATCCATATGATAACATAGTAAATTCCAACACAGTAAATCCCAACACAATAACACAATCCTTTATTGTCGAGGAAAAACTGTTAAAGGTAAAACCCATGTGGGAATTAACACCCACAAATAATGTATTGGGAGTAAAGTATCCCAATGAAAATATTTAGCCCTGTTAGGAGCTTATAACAGCATTACAATACATAGTCCCTGTTAAAGGATAGACCCTGTTAGGAGTTAAGAACAATGGTAGGCTCACTTCCTAGGCACACTGTCTAAAGAAGGTTAATGCCACCCTCAAGGACTTATAGTCTGAAACACATGTGTATATAGAAAATATACAATCTAGTGAACTGTCTTATAGAAATTGTGTTTTCTTGGTTAGTTCTAATGAAGTACAATAAACATATCCTTTGCTCTACATCTAGTAGAAAATCAATCTCACAACTTCCACACTTCTCTGTCTCTTCATACATACACAAACTTCTTTTCAAGAGAAAAGATCTCTCATATACACCCTATTACAATAATTGTTTAGTTCGGCCAATTAAGCTTTCCTAATATACAAACAATATTTAACTCCTTGCTAAGATACACATGGTACCTAAAACAAGTATACATCAATTACAATACATCAGATATAATCCAAGATTCGTAATCCACACTCACAATCCACAATACATGCTACATCTTTGAAGTCAGACCCAAATAGGTCTCCTCCAGAATATACACCACAGCTAACGTCACCAAAAATCATACAACTTTCGACCCATAAAAAACATTCCTTAACCTATCTTCTATCATCCCTTAAGCTCTCATAACCTGACTCATCATCACCTGTAAGATATACTCAAAACATAGAGACTTGCTCTGTCAATCATCACTGTCACAATCTAAAAACCTGTCTTCACCAAAACATTTGTAACTCATCCAATATTCAATATTAATCCTAGAAACCTTAGAAATAATATCATCATACATCCTTCTATATATCCCATCTTCTCTCATTCTAATTCATCCATACAGTATCCGTACACTTCTGTGAGTCATCATACAACAATAATAACCATTTTGTTCTTCCTCCACAGAAACATATGTTGACATCAGTGACAAAACATGAATGCCAATAACATCATTAGTAGCCAATTCCAACATCATCCAATAGTAACAATTCATTCATTAATAATAGTAAGTACACAACTCTGTGTGATTCTATTTGTAAAAGTCAATGAATCAATAGTACAATACCCAATTTCAATTTCATTACCCTTAGCAAATTACCCTGAATTCCCTTTTATAGAAATAAGGGAGCAACAACATCTTTAGGTCGATTTTCCTCATGTGAAGTATCAAAATCAAAATCAGTAAGACAAGTACAATATCTCTACAATTGTACATTTCTACATTTGACAGGTTGGTTTAGTAAATTACCAATAGAATGTGATCTGCTACATTAATCCTATTCAAAAAACCAAGTTCAAAATTTAAACTCAATTCAATCCATTAGAAATAAAATATAGAGAAGATTGAAATTACTTTCACATACTACGATTGATGAGATGATTTTACCAGTTTGTTTAGTATGCTCCATTCTGCATTGTTTGGAAGGTAAAAAAAATTCAAGTTATACTAAATGACTTGTAACCTCATCAGCTATCCATACTAGAGTGACTTGAAATAAATCATCCATCCAATACTGCATTCAAATTTGTGAATGGTTTGATGAAATTTGTAATGCCTTCATGAGTTGTTTCTTGAGGAAGCTTGCCTAAATCAAACTTCATTGTGTCCTCCAACTTTTTTTTGTAATCTTCTCTTCCAATGAATTTTTTTGATGAGTTACTAGGACTAGGACCAGGATTCGGTAAACCAAGACTTATCATTTTAGTTATTTTTTTATGCATCTTGGCGAGCTTTCTCCCATATAAGGCCACAATTTCCTCTCCTTCCCTTAGTTTACGACATTTTTGAAATAAATATTTTTCCTTTATTGTTGCATGAATGCAACCTCATTAATTCCCTTTCTCACCATATGCATGTCACTAGTTGTGTTGATTTGTTGCAAAATCTATTTTCCAATATTCTCTCTCTCACAAAGATTTTTGTTCTTCTAAATGTACTCTTTGAGCTTCCAAAATACATCTCTAAGACTTTTGTTCAGTTCAAACCAATCACACAAACTATCACCACTCACCTTTATTCTCCCCCAAATGTCTTATTTTATTTTCTTAACTATATTATTTACTTTGTCATTCAAGTTGTTTTCATAAGTTCTAATTGTATTATTTGCCTTCTTTAGCTCTTCTCTCAATTCTGACAACTGGTGTTCATTTTTTTTTCTTTTTTCCTCTTCTTTCTCTTCCCACTATTTTTATTTTACCCTCTCATTCTCCAATTCCTTATTTAAGTTATTGTTTTCCTTTGTTGTATTCTCCACACTTTTGTATAAACGTATTGAAGAGGTTTTTTCATCCTCAAATTTGTATTGCTCTCTTCCAATTTTTCCCTCAGAATTTTCAGTTCTGCGTCCATATGTTCTTGCCATACAATTGCTTCTTTGGAGGAATAATTTTTTATTCTTTTTTGTAATTCTTTGCACCTGTTATCTACTCCTTTCTCCTTTGCCTTTTGATTTTCCAGGTCTGCCTGTAACTTTTCTATTTTTCCTAGAAGCTTTCCTTTCTCTCTCTCTCCAACTTCATCACTGAACTATAGACCAATTGGTTGGTCATTTTTGACACATTTATGTTGTCCACATTTTAAATTTTAGATAAATCCATTTGGAGGGTGCTAACATGAAACTTAGATGGATCTAACTAGCTCTCTAGTGGATTATTATCTCTACCTATGGGCATAAAAACAATGAAATCCATCATTTATTTGTTTGATTCATATGTCAGAAATAAACTATTCAATGCAGGGTCTGCATCACGAGCTGCAACAACTACATCCCTCTTCCATGTCTTAATATTTTGTCTATTCCTATTTTTTGTTTTTTTAAAGTTAGTTACAAAATCATTGTAATGAAAATTGGGGTTTTCTGACACAATTGAATGTTTGAAAGGTGAAATAGAACTTGCAGTCATGTACAAGCTTCCACCCGTGGTTCCAAAAATTGTACCATGAGGATTAGAAACACCCTATCCCATTACACATGGAGTTTCTAAACTGTTCAGAGGGTTTTGTCCTGAAGGTGTGGCGATTGTTGGACTCACAGACACCATTGGCATTGTTATCATAACCTTTTGCATCTTTACACTACCTGGATCATTGGGATCCACTGATTTCACATCTAGTTGTAATGTCCTTTTACCCATGCCATCCCCACCAGTGGGAGTGGCACTTGATTTATATTGAATTTGAGTTATTGGAAAAGGTGGAACTAGATTTGAAGCTAGAAAAAATGAAGGTGTAAGGGTATGAGACTGAGTAGTACCTTTTTGTGATGAACCTCCAAGGGCTGGTGTCTCACCATGTTTTGGTAGAATGGGTGTGATAGGTGGAAACCAAGGCCCTTGTCCTATGGGACCCAAACCACTCCAACCTAGAAAACCCATTTTTCTATAATCTCTGCCCATTTTCTATATTTCTCTTTTGTGGACACATCAATTCCACTAATAATTGAATATACATAAGTGGATGCGGGATTCACAGAAGCCCGCTCATACTCATTATCTTGATCATCATCATCACTATGATATGCTTTAGCTGGATGCTTCTTATTCCACAAATCACTAAATATTTGATCCTCTTCCACTTCATAAATATCTACAGAGGTCTTTGGCTTGCCAAGATTATTCCTCATTTCCCAAAAATCAGAAATTTTGGCTTGAGTACAATTATCATCTTTACATTTACCCACTAGGTATTTTGGAATAGATTTTCTACATGGTTGAGCAACTTTCTAGTAGAAATTGTAGGTTGTCCTGGGCTTTACTTTTCATTTCTATTTGTGCAATGCCATAATTTGTGATGACAATTCTTGTATTGAAATATTATTTTTAGTGGCGTATTTCTCCATCTCTTTTTTGACCTGGATCTAGGACTCCATGTTTTTAATTTTTTTTATCAATGGCGTACTTTCATGTTGACATTTTCTTGCGGAGTTCTCATTCTCTGTAAGCTTTGTTCCAATTATGTTGAGTGGATCATAGTGCTAGTGACTGTCAATAGGAAAGCAAAAAATTGTAAAAAAAAAACCTGTGCAACTTTGAATCCTCTTCTCTCAAATGTGAACCCTCCAAATGAGAAAGGCAAGGAAGGAAATATTATTTTCTTTTGCTAACCATTAAAGAGTATATTTTTTCTCTCCATATATCATATATATTCCAATGTAAAAACTATCTTTGTCACATATATTGGAAGTTTGTAGGGTTCTACCACTGAATTGTAAAACCTTAACATAGTGTAGTCTAGTACCAGTCAACCAATTGTATTTCACTTATGAGTTGAATGCAATTTATACAAGACACGGGAAATATAGGCATTGGAGTGCCTGTAATTTTATGATACATTGGTGCCAAAAAGAAGTCTACAAAATTATTATAGTTCCTTCGGTTATCACTCATCCTTATCTCAAGTGTTCATTCATATATTGGATTTTGGACCCAACTTTGAAGCTTGTTTGTCTGAAATATTGCACAATTATTTTCTAAAAGAAGATAACACAAGTAGGTTGTGAAGCTAAGTGTCTTCTGTGAACCTCTTTTAATCATTAGTAATTTTTCTTTCATGCAATAAACAATTTTCTCAATAAAACTATATTTTACTGGTTCTTTTTCACAATGAATATGAAAAATCATTTCAAGAATGTTGGCACCCACTTCTTTGTTACTATCAAATCCCAAACAAAATGCTAGCAAGGAAATACTATCCTGAATTCATTGCACAAAAATGTCATAATCATAAGGAGGCTTATGATCTGGATCCAGACTAGAAATTCTTGTTATTCCTCTAATATATGAATATTTTTGTATTGTATCTATTTTTTCATAATTTTCTACCAGGTTTCCCAGGTCAATGTGCATGTTTGAGTTTTTTACTTCAAACCCTAGGTCCAAAAGACTAGCAAATTCAGTCTTGGTTATCGACAAAATTTCCTCTTGAGTATTTTTATTGACAATTTATTTTCTATTTTCACCATAATTTTTGGCATAGACCATGATAATTTCTGGACAAGGGAATACTTGAGATAATGCCATGTGTACCGATCCAACAACCCGCTGTGCAATTTTATTTGTCGTCGCCTTTACCTTGTTGTTAAATGGAAAAAAATTTCAATCCTTCATTGGATCTTTCCACTTATTTTCAAGTGCAAATCTAATTTCCATGGATAACAAGATCATAAATATCATGGAATTCATCAATGAAACTTGGTGTTTTAACCAGTTTGTGGAAGTTTATTATCTCTGTGACCTGTCTTTGCCTTTTACTCGTAAACTTGGGATTTGTTTTTTTCATTTTGGTATTACTATTTGCTCCTAGGAAAATTCAAATAATTCTACATAGCTACAATTTACAAGGGTGATGCCAAATTAAACACTAATTATAATTCTCCAATCTAAATAGTAAACCACGAGATTTGAAAAATTTAAAAGGCGGGACGTAGGTGTTCAGGATTTTACCTATAATTTGAATTTGTGCAGACTATGAGTGGGCATAAAGCATAGAGACTTTGTTGCATTCCTCAATCCTCAACCTAGAAGCTGTAACCCCTTTCTGAATCTCCAATACTAGTTAGAACTGAAAAACTTAGATTGCAAACCTAAAGGGAAAAATTTATAAGATTGTGAGTCCTCAGTCATGACTCGTGTTAACTTTTATTGCTTCTTTATGAAGATAGATATTTGATGTCCCTAAGACACTTGTCACCTAATCATTTGAAATATGTCTACAACTTCAGCCGAAGACCCGAAATTGACCTTTTTGCTTATTAGTTATTACAATTTACATTTCTTAAATGTTTAGTTTTACTCCAATTTAGATTTTAATTATACTTAGTTGAGTCATGAGTGTTGATTCATGACACGTGCCATTTTTCTAGGGGACATTTGTGGAAAGAGGTGACCGTTCCCCAAATCGGCCTGAAATACACCTTGGGTCATTGATCTATGCTCATCCAACGGTCGTTGGTAGTCACTATTAGGTGTCACAGGTCCCATTAACTTTTGGCTTGTCAGTACTAGTATTCACCTAGTCACCTCATATGTCATTATCAAATGGCACCGTCTGTCTGAGTGGACACATGTCATGGTTCTGCAATAGGTTTGCAAAAATAGGGATTATTTTCCCTTTCAACCTAAAATACATCATACATCATTGATCTGTGCTCATCCAATAATCGTTGGCAGTCATTGTCAAGCATTGCATCATCATCGATTGATGCCTCCTTCAGTGGACATGTGTCATGATCTTGGAATAGGTTTGCAAAAATTGGGTTTTATTTCCCCTTCGGCCAGAAATACACCATATGCCAAAAATTTATTAAATTTAAATTAAATTGAATATTTAACAATTAATTATATATTGAGTAATGTTTAACTTTGACTTAAAAATTGAATTCAATTATCAATATTAATTTAATTATTTCTATTTGTATTATAATCAAAATTACACATCAATATAGGACATTGACATTGACAAATTTGGCATACAATTTATCAATATAGACCACATAGTTTTTATAATTATTTTTTAATTTGATGACATTGATCTGAATTAATTGGTAAACATGTGCAAAGAATTATAGAAAATGATCAAAAATTATAATTATTATGCATTTATACATTTAAACAAAATTACACAGACAATCTATTATCATTCATTAAGAGTAAACCATATTTTTAACATTCAATAAGAGTAAACTGGAAAGCTAAAACGAATGTTAATTGGTCAAAGTCGAAGAGCAAAATTTTCATTAATTGTTTCAAAAATTTATATCACTAATATACTATATAGAATACAGTCGCACTCTTGACCCCTTCAAAATGGTGTGAATAGGGAGTATCCCTAAAAAACAATTACAAAATTTGTTTTCATAAGGGCATTGGTTGGTTGATCATATAAAAAAAAACAAAAAAAATAACAAACTGTAAAAACCCTCCATTTCAAGAAAACTAAGGGTCCTCATCTCCATCCCCATCTGAAAACAATCATTTAGAGAGGATAATCTTTGAGAATTCTTTAAGCCAGGTGTAGTCCCTCTCCTCCACGTTGTCAAGATGAAACCACTTCCGCATGAAGTCCCTCCCCAGTCGCACCCACTTCTGATGCCACGCCAGCTGCCTTTCATTAAGGTTCAGTAGGAAGGGTTGCCTTTCCAAATTGCTACCTCGCTAGATAAGCTTTTCTTTTTCATCATCCCAGGGGATCCCCAACCCCGGTTGTGCGAAGATAATGAATTTGACATCATCCACCAGAAATTTTTCCTTGAAAACATTTTTCAAGAGCATAAGCATTTATACCTTCTCTCCTCCAAGCTCAACAAGAGACGCCACGAAGAAGGATGTAATGTCCATGCTGACACGATATCTCTTCTTGTTGCGAAGGAACTCATGGTTGAGCACCATCCACACAACATTGTTTATGAAAGAGCCCCCTTCCTTGTAAAACAAAGTGAGAACTTCTTCTGGTATCATGCCCAAAAGGGCTTCTGATCATCAGTGGATGTGGTTCTCAACCTAATTGGTGTATCCATCTCTACTTAGAGAGGCTGGTTACCCTATTGAAGGGACTTTGTGATGCTCTCTCCAACGGGAGATGAGTTGTCACCGAATACCAGAGTATCGGTCAATTTCGCTTGAAGATGCATGCGGGAGAGCTGGCTCTCCTGGCCTCCAAGCACCTGGTTGTCAGCTCACGATGGTGCAGGCCTAGCTAAGTTGGAAAAGTGACTATTTATTTTGATGGGATAGCTATTTTTGACTCATCGACCTCTGAGATTTTGATGGTAATGGGTTTCTTGCAAGCAATCTTTATATCCAATGAAGAAAATAGAAAAAACATAGAACAGGGTTAGTATAGATATCTAACTATATCCATAACATAAATTTCTTTAGAATCAAAAAAGTTCCAGATGAAAAGAAGTAAAAAATACTGAAGATATCCATACAATCTTCAGCCATACGTATATCAGTAGCAAAGTAACATATTTCATTAAATCATTGCAAGAACTGGAATAGAGGACATAAGGAAGCATACAATATGGAAATTGTTTGCTAATTATGGGACCATAAAAAACACAAAGCACGGGGCTGAATGGTGTTTCTCATTCTTTCATTAACTTCAAATCCAGCATCAGTGGTAGTTACACTAGTGGCCTCTAATTTAGCAGTACACTTCAACATGGTCATTTCTCTTCAATCACATACAAAAATGAATATAGATTAATTCATCTTGCATGTGTGAATGAATCGACCTGTTACCTCCTAGTAGGCAGGAGTATGAGCTTGCTCTCAGATCATTGCAAGCTCAGTGAATACCCTCGAAGACCTAAATGAAGGATTTAAAAACTATTCTAAATGATCTAAGATAATTATGTAGATGTAGTTAATCCAAAGCTAATTAAGATTCAGTTTTAGAGCACCAATTAAAGTGTGTAAGATTTTTTTTTAAAACACCAATTGAAATATCCTCTAAGATTAGGTTTGCATGATTAACATAAAAGTAAGAAATAATTAAAGATAAGAATGCAAGTAAGCTAAGATGAAAATACAGTATAATAACATTAGATAAAAAGTTAGGGATCCTTTGTGAGGGAAAAGAGTTTCTCTTTTATAGAAATCTCTCTTGAATCGACGGTTGAGATCAAACAAAAAGAGTGGCTCAGATTAGATTGAAGAAGCACAATCCATGTACAAGTGATTCGATTGGTCAAGAGAGTCAATTGACTGAACTGACTGATCAGTTATTTTGGAAACTTCCAAAATCAGTTCACAGTTAACTGAAATATTTCCAAAATGATAATCAGTGGAGAATCAGTTAACTGAGTGGAACTAGGTTGTTTCCATTTTGATAACCAGTCAACTGAATTTGATGATTTCATATGCATTTTTAATAAATTAATTGATTTTGAATGCACATTTATGTTTTTATAATTAATTTAATTCCTTTTTGATTTAATTGACAATTTTGTAATTTTTATTTAATTAATATGTCATAATATCAATTAAATAATTAACATAATGTTTATTTGTCAATGTAATGTGGTTTTAGGAATTAATTAATTAATCAAGTAAGATGATCGATTAGGACCTAGGGTTTAGGTCAGATCAGTTCAATTTGATGAATTGCCTGTTTTATTTAGGACTTAGAATAATCAAGATTAGGGTTTCTTGATTAATTGCTGAGATAGGGGGTCTAGGGTTTATGTGATTATTTTTAGGTGATTACAATTGGTAGTTACACTAGCGGCTCCCAAGGGAGCATTAATCTACTTTGAACTTAAAAATGACAGTATTGCTATAAAACTGAAAGCTTGTATTACTAGTGGACAATGAAATCATCAATTTGCTGACCCTTGGAATAGCGTTAGACTTTGTATTTATAGAAAATTCTAACTAAGGGGACTATCCCTACACTAGCTATTTACATTATATTACAATATTTACAGTCGGTACTACCTGTGCTATCAGAATTTCCCTGATATAATACAATCATTTGAGAAGAAAAGAGACAAAAGAGAGAAAGAAGCTTCGTTAAAACTTCCCTTGAAAAAAGCATCCTTGTACTTGCAAATGTGATGGAGCTTCCCTAAGTGATCTGGGCCATACGCCCTCATTAATGCTTTGCTTTTCTTTGGTGATCGAGCATGCCTCCGTACGCTAGATATTAAATGCTAGAATGACGTCTCAGGACCTAGGAGGCATCTGCAGTGAACTTTTGGGCTAATAGTGACCGGTCATGTCTAGAAGGATGATCACAAACCTTACATCATACTATAGATAGTGATCGATTAGCTCAGGGGAGCTTTCAACACTTATCACTAAAAGGAATACAAAACTGAGGACCCAGATTCTGAGATCCCAGAGCTTATGCTCAAAGAGTAAAGAATTCTTATGTATTGTGCTTTTGGTGAAGGATCCCCAGAGTCTGGGAAACATTACTAGCCTTTGAACTTCTCATATGCCTCCAGAATCTGGATTATACCATCTTCTTCTACATCCTTCAAGGAATCCCGATGATCAACAGATCCTTCAAAATGGAGGCCAACATCTTTGAATTTATCTTTTAACTCTGTAGCCACCTTGGCCACATCATGTGATTTGAGTAACACTTGGGAGAGTTCCACCATGGTGGGACCACTAACATCTCCCCCAGGCCAGAATTGAGCCTCAGCCACTTCATCAAACTTACCAATTATAGAATCGAAGGGAGTATAAGTCTCTGGGATGAGAGGAGAAGTCAATGTAATTTCCTTGATGAGGGTAGCATATTGGTCTAATGGAGTTCAGACGACTTGTAGTTGTTCTTCCAACACTTGTACCAGATGCTTGCCAATTTTGAATTTCAATGCAAGTCTGGAGTATTGAGTCCTGAGGAACTGTGAGGAACCTCCTACTGCAATATGATGAACATGCATGGGATAACAGAAATATAGGGAAATAGTAGAACTCAGAGTGAATCTATTGATCGTGGACCACTTCAAGGGGGTAACCTCCTTTGAGCAAGCTCAATACAATAAATTTGTCGGTACCAATCAGAGGCCTCAACACACACTTATATACTAAGTACAATCTAGAAAAGTATTACTACATATGCATGTTGGATAATAAAATATACTCACGGGATGACTTACAAAGCATATGCGTCCAACAACACTATACTAACAAAATAAACAGAAGGAACACACAGGTTCCTAACATCCCCTCTCTCTTAGAAAAAATCTTTGTCCTCAAAGCTTAAGGTGTTGAAATTGTTGTTGAATCTGAAGAAGGGATTCCCATGTAGCATCCTCTAGTTGCATTCCATGCCACTGAATCAAGACCTTGAAGATGGAGCGAGAGTGAAGTTGATGAGTGCGCCGGTCGAGGATTGCCTCAGGCTCCAGGATAATGGATCCTTCCTTATCCATTTCAGGGAGAGAATTTTTTGCTCTAACATTGGTACCAAGAACTTTCTTGAGACAAGAAACATGAAATACTGGATGAATGCGGGAAGAAGGAGGAAGTTCTAGTTTATAAGCAACTGAACCAACTTATGCAGAACCTTATATGGCCCATAAAATTTTGGGGCCAACTTATGACGCCTTTAAGCTTCAGGGAGGATTGCTTGTATGGTTGTAGATGAAGAAAAACCATATCCCCAACTTGAAATGAGCGTTCAGAATGGTGTTGATCTACCTGTTGTTTCATTCAATTTTGGGCCATGTGAAGATTATCCTGTAAGATGCAAAGAATCTGATCCCTGGTGTAGAGAACTATGTCAATTGCCTAGACTGGTGAGCTACTAGGAGTGTAGGGAAGGAGCACTAGAGGTGCCTGACCATAGACTGCTTCATATGGAGTCATTTTAGATGCAGTGTGGTAAGATGTATTGTACCACCATTCAGCTAGAGGAAGCCACTTGGCCCACTGATGTTGTTGTTCGGAAGTGAAGCAACAAAGATAATTTTTGAAGCATTTGTTGAAAATTTTGGTCTGACCATCGGTTTGTGGGTGATAGCCCAAACTCATCTTCAGTTTGGTGCCAGTTTGCTGAAATAGTTCAGTCCAAAAATGACTGGTAAAAGTTGCATCACGATCTGAGACAATGGAAGAAAGGAGGCCATGAAGATGAAAGATCTGGTCCATGAAGATTTGTGCAACTGAGGAGGCAGTGTAGGAGTGGCTGAGGGCACAAACATGACTATATTTGGAGAGATGATCAACCACAACCAAGATCACTATCTTGCCGCCTGATTTAGGAAGCCCTTCAATGAAATCCATAGAAATATTAGTCCAAATCCATGTAGGGATGGGCAAGGGTTCCAACAAGCCAGGGAGGAGGGTTGTTTCACCCTTGTGGCATTGGCAGGTATCAAATTTAGCCACCATCTAATGAATCATCTATTTCATTCCTTTCCAAAAGAAGTTTTTCCTTGCCTGCTCATAAGTTTTAAGGAATCCAGAGTGCCCTGCTAGTGCCCTGCTAAAGGAGAGGCATGGAGTTCATAAAAGACAGCATGTTGCAGATCTAGAATCTGAGGAAGCACTAGACGACCCTTGTATTGAAGAGAAGCACCATCCCAAGAGTAATGTGGTACAAAAAAAGGATTATTGGCCAACTAGTGAATGATTTGAGATAAAGAAGAGTCACTGACATAGCCCTGCTGAACAAATGCTAACCAATTGGGAATTGGTATAGAAATAGCTGAAAGGGAAGCTTGATCATCAAATGTGCGAGAAATAGCATCTGCAACAATATTGTCCTTACCCTTCTTGTAGGTGATCTCATAATCATACCCCATGAGTTTTCTAACCCATTTCTATTTTGTAGGGGAGACTACCCATTGTTCCAGGAAGTATTTCAGACTTTGGTGATCGGTCTTGATGCAAAAATGAATCCCTAGGAGGTATGGCCGCCACTTTTGTACATCATGCAAAATAGCCATCATTTCTTTTTCATAAGTAGATAGGGCTAGATTCTTAACAGAAAGGGCTTTGCTAGTGAATGCAATAGGATGGTCATCTTGAAGGAGAACAGCACCCAGTCCATTGATGCAAGAATCACTCTTAATAGTGAAGGGCTTGGAAAAATATGGCATAGCGAGAACAGGTGTACTGCACATAGATTGTTTCAGTTGTTCAAATGCATTATCAGCAACATGAAGCATCCTTTTTTAACATAGCTTTTAATGGTGCTACAATCTTCTCATAATTCTTGAAAAACTTGCAGTAATAGCCAGTCAGCCCCAAAAAACCCCGAAGGCTCTTGAGAATTTTAGGATGTGGCCAATTTTTCATGGCCTCTATTTTTGTAGGATCCACTCAAACCCCTTAGTGTGCAACAATATGCCTGAGATACTCCACTTCCTCCTGGCCAAACACACATTTAGACTATTTTGCACAGAGTTGATGATCAGAGAGAAGTTGCATTACGAGCTCCAGATGATAGAGATGCTCAGCCCAGGTTTTTCTATATATGAGGATATCATCGAAGAAGACCAGAATAAATTTCTAGAAGTATGGCTGAAATATTTTATTCATCACTGCCTGAAATGTTGAAGGAGAATTAGTGAGGCCAAAGGGCATGACTAAAAATTCATAGTGACCATCATGTGTGTGGAAGGCTGTTTTAGGGATATCCTCCTCATTAACCCTAATTTGATGATACCCAGAATGAAGATCCAACTTGGAGAAAAAATGAGTGCAAGCTCATCAAGAAGTTCATCAAAAACTGGAATGGGAAACTTATCCTTTATGGTGAGATGATTAAGTGCTTGAAAATCAATGCAGAGTTGCTAGGACCCATCTTTTTGGTGGACAAGTAGAACTGGAGAAGAAAAGGAACTAGTACTAGGGTGAATAATACCTTACTTCAGTAAGTCATGAACGAGCATCTCGATTTCGGTCTTCTAATGAAATGGGTAGCAGTAAGGCCTAATGTTGGGTGGAACACTACCAAGAAGGAGCTGAATATGGTGGTCCTATAGGTGAGAATGGGTAAATCCCACAGGTTCAACAAATACTCCTGAATACTTATCCAAAATTTGTTGTAGATTTGCAGGAGTACTAGAGACCGTTGATGGCTGCATCTGAATGGAATGGAGCTGAGTGATGACACCATGTGAATTCTTCTTAAGAGGATTTTCCATATGATGTGAACTAATGATGCTAAGAGACCTCGGCTATAAGCCTTTCAAAGTGTGTTGTTGCCCATTGGTTGAAAATTGCATCCAAAGTTCAGCAAAATCCCATAGAATGGGGCCAAGAGTGCGTAACCATTGGGTGCCCAAAACCACATCACATCCACCTAAGGGAAAGGAAAACATGTCAAAGCATAGGTTATAATATCCAATAGAGAGACACACATTGTGACATTTCCCTTTGCAAGGTAAAGTGCCCCCATTGGCAATCATGACTTCAAAGCTAGAGCAGGGATAGACAAAGCAATCAACTTGTTTGGCTATTCGGGGGTCAATGAAGTTATGAGTGCTACCATAATCAATGAGTATAGTAAGAGGGATCATCTTGAAGAAACCCTAGATCCACATGGTTTGTAGGGTAGTGACTCCTACCAAATCATAGATAGATATCTCTGGTTAAGCTTTTGGCGAAGGAGGTTTAGGCTATTGAGGCTCAACCTCATCATCTACTATTTTGTGAGCATCTACATATTCTTCCAGTTTAGGTGGAGAATCCACATCAAAGAGATAGAGATTTTTCTAAACACATCTATGGCCCTAGGACCATTTATCATCACAATTATAACAAATCACTTTTTCTCACTGGGCCCACATCTCTGTTTCAGACAAGTGCTTGATAGGAATAGTTCTGGGAGCTGGCGTGACTTGAGGGTTGTGAGAACCCATATTTCTGAATAGAAAAAAATTGGATCTGGAACGTTGTAGAGCACTAATCTTGTCCTCTACTAACTTAGCCAACCCAAGGGATTCCATCATTGTAGTAGGCCAGAACATTTTTACTTCAGATCGAAGTGCATCCTTCAGACCACTGACAAATCAACTGCGGAAGAATTCATCAGACAATCCCTCCGTGTGATTAGCTAATTTTTCAAACTCTGTCTGGTATTATCTTACAGTGCTTGTTTGTCACAATTTAGTGAGTGCTCTTGTGAAGTCATCAAAAGAACTAGGGCCAAAGCGCTCCAAAAGGAGTGTGCACAATTCTATCCATGTTGGTTCTATAATAGCCTTGATGTACCAATGGAACCATTGAAGAGCTTCATGTTCCAAATGAAAAGATGTAAGCGGGACTTTGTTGATATCTAGAGTATTATGCAAGATAAAATACTACTCTACCCTATAAATCCATCCAGTCAGATCAGCACCGTCAAAGCGAGGAAAATCAAGCTCCGATCCATGAAAATTGCTAGAAGAGAACCCAGCGTCTCCAAAATGGTTTTGGTTCATGGCTAAATGTTGAAGAGTGAGACTGAGAAATTTGTCATCCAGATCTTGAAGTTTGGTTTTGAGGGATGCAAGTTCTTCCTCCATGATTTTTGCCCCTGTATGTGTAACCACCATATAGCACTTTTTTTTCTCCTTTGAAATGGGTAGAAAAATAGAAATAGAAACTTTTTCAGTAAGGGCAAACATGAGTTTGGGCAAAACTCAGATGGTAAATGGGTGTTTGACGAGTGTTTGGACACTTTTTAATGAAACGGAAAAAATAGAAAATGAGGGTTTCAGGGGTGGAGAGGTGGAATGGGACGAGCGGTCCAAGAGGGATAAGGGAGTATAATTAGGAAATGAACATTGTGGCCCGAATTGGTGGAAATTGGTTGAGAAGTGAAAAAGTTAGGGCAAACCCTAAAATTAGATAAATGAGGGATTTAGGGCTTTGATATGTGGAATTTGGGGTAGGGTCTTCAAGGAAGGAAGTATGCGGAATGGTATTTTGGGGGGGTCTGAGGAACTTTCAGAGGAAATGGGAAGAAAGTAAGGAAGCTATGGCTAAAAAATGGAAAATCAGGGAAAATCACTCAAATACTTAATAACTAATTAAAAAGGAGTACTGTAATAACAAGAAATACTGGAATTTGAAATGAACCCAGATGCAAGAAAGGAACCTGAAGGCCACAAAGGAAAAATTTTGACGTACTTTCCACCTAGCGAGCCCAAGAAAGTGCTCTGATACCAGATGTTAGGAACCTCCTACTGCAATATGATGAACATGCATGAGATAACAAAAATATAGGGCAATAGTAGAACTTAGAGTGAATCTATTGATCACGGGCCACTTCGAGGGGGTAACCTCCTTTGAGCAAGCTCAATACAATAAATTCGTCGGTACTATTGAGCGTTGTTTTAACACAAGCCAACTTGCTAGGATCTCGAGATTTGATTTCCTCTCTTGAAAGAATAACAGAGTTATTCCCAAGGTTCTCCGGGGTCAGGTCACAACCTACTTGGTTACTCAGTTGAAGATAAATGTGATTGTTCACAAGGAAGCCTTTGCTGGTACGTTCAAGACAACAAACTGTAAAATATTGTTAATTCTCTTTTTTTTGTGGGGTATTTTCCATTTTAACAAACATGGGTGTTTGTAAATAAAATGTAATTTTCTATTTTCAAGATGGTAATTTTTAGAATTAATGACAGTGTTTTAATGAGAGAAGAGTAACGAGAAATGAAGCAAATTATGAGAAAAGTGAAATCCTAAGGACATAGACCGCCGTAAACCCTTCCTTGCGAGTTAAATGTTGGAGAGATTTTGAACAACCCACGAAGCATAAATCAGACCAAGTCACAATTCACTACTCCATGAATGTAAGAATTTGGAGAGAAAATGTATTTACTCGTGCAAGATATTCAAAATCTATCAAATCGCGAAGCTACCAAGATGTGCGCACCCACGAGATGGATTTATCATTAAGCCCAACGATGATCTCTTCTACACATTCATCACAGCAAATACACAGCAGCCAACTCCAACTAAAAGTAGCACGAATTTGAAACACAATAACACAAAGGGCTCTCTGAAAATAAACAATAATGCAAGCATACATTCAATAAATTTGCATAGATAGCAGTAATTCACACACCACGAATGAAGCACCCAATGTAGATCTTTATTGTATTAAAAATTCAACCCTTTACATTGTTTTTCAATTACAATATATAGAGTTTTGATCCACAACTCTGATTTTAAGAGTTAGGGCATCAGAGATTCTAAACTAGAGAAATAGAACTAAAACTAGAACTTTGCTAAAGGTAAACTACAGCTAACTGATACTATGTAACTTGCATGGTTTCTTAAACCCATTTACAATCCATTTGCACATGCAAAGAGGGAAAAATCTGCCAGAGAAGAGAGAGAGAGAGGAGGAGGAGAATTCCTTTTGTGAACTGGGAGTCTTTTTCTTGACCTTGGTGGATGCTTCTTGGATTCTTCACCTGGGCTATTTCTGATAGTGGGAACTTATAGGAGACCCTTAGTTCCTCTGAAATGAACTCAAGTTGTCCATTGATCTGATCTAGAGTCGAACTGGTGTTGATAAAAGTGACCTCACTGAAAACACCCAGTTGTTTTAGACCCCGACCTCTACCCTGAAACTTTAATGTCTTCAAAATTTCCTAGGTGCTCTTTAAAATCTTCCAACTCAGAGGTCCAAAAGTTTGGACTTGTCATGGGCCGAAAGGCTGAAAAACTCTGAGGAGGCCAAAAGGCTGAAATCTTCAAAGGCCGAAAGGCCAAAAAATATTCTTTGTTGCATGGGCCGAAAGGCCGAAAAGTTAGAGGCTGAAAGGCTAAAAAATACTACCTTGGTGAATTTTGACCAAGTGTAAAAAATATTTCCTGGTCTATCTGGTATTTGAATCCTGGAGCTTTATCCAGTGAAGACTTCTAGGTGAGCTGCCCGGAGCCTCTGCACTATCTCTTGGACTTCCTCAAAATTGATCTCTTTTCTTTTTACTTTTGCGACCCTTCGTTCTTCCTTCTCTCTGAAGATAGTCAATTCAAAAGTGAAGAACGTGATCTAATCTTCATGCTGTGACATCCTGTGTATTTTTTTCTTCATGTAGAATAGTTGTTGCAAGGCCTCCTTCATATTGAATTCGGCTAGAATGTCCCTGAATTGTTGGACCACTTCCTTGGAGGGACATAGAGCCTGTTGGCTTTCATCTCGGTAAATGCCAAGGCCAACCGCTGTGAAGAAGGTATCTATATCTGAGACCCATTTTCTTACCTCTTCCCACTTTTCTTCTACAAGGGCCTGATGTTTCTTGTAGGCCATTATTATTTTGGCCATTTGCTTGGTCCAAGTCTCAAATTTATCCATCTCTTCGCCCTCATAGACTTTGACCAAAATTTGGAAGTGTTGCTTTCTAATTACCTCCAAATCCTGGAGAGCTGCCTGCCACTTAGCTACCTTGGCATCCATCCCCCCGTCATCTTCTACCAGGTCGATGAGTGAATTAACCTCAACCAAGATGGTCCTATATGGCCTGAATATTGATGGGATTGCCTTCTCTCTGAAATGTTTTAAGTCATTTATCCAATCGGCACTCGCCTGGATGAAAGAAGGGGTTAATCCTACCGGCAAATCTAGTGTAGCCCTTTTATCAATCATGGCTTGTAATGAAGCCTCTGAACAGTTTGGGTCAATGGGACCCACCATCTTTTGGATGAACCCTTTCAATGCTTCATTCTGGTCTATTAAAGCCTTGATGGTTTCTTCATATTTGCTCATGAACCCCAGAGCATGCTTTAGTCCCAAGGCTGCTCATGTCTTGCTTCCTTCTCTGGTTGGTTCCCCCAAGTCCACCTCTTTGAATGTGTTGTCTCCTGATGAACCCGTGGTTTGAGAGGTGCTCAGGGGTGGGATAGATATTTGCACTATCCACCAACCCTTAGGGTGTTGGGTCACATATGACATGGTTTTAGCAGGCACACTCACATCTGCATGGTGGAAAGCTTGCTTCACAGCAGTTATACTTGTATCTTCTCCATCTAGTTCACTTGTGTAGGTTCTTTTCTGAGGTTGTATCTCCTTCGTAAACCAAGTAGATTTACCAGAGGCAGTTACTAGCTCATATGGTGCCACATGGAGAATTTAGGTCAAGCCTTGTTTCCCTGGAGCTATTCCCTATTCTGATTCCTTATCTACCCCTTTTTCTTGTCCATCTTTTCCTTCTTCCATTCTATCCCCTTCCGTATCCCTTTGGATTTCCTCCTCTTCCCTATCTTTCTCATTATCCTCCTTTTCCTTTTCCTTCTCCAGGCCTTGGTTGGCTAATGAATCTATTACAACTCCTGGCCTGAGACCGGTCATGGCCTCGAGTGATTTCTGACAAAGTGATGTGTCATTTGTGCCCACTGCTCCTTCGGTTGCCTGAGTGGCACATGTTGAAGGGATTGATGTTGGTGGAATGATTGCTGGCATGATTGTAGTGGGAGATGAGGAGATGGTGGTAGTAGATGGAGGTGGATTTGGTACAAGAGGAGGTGTTGGAGTTGTTAGGGAAGTTGGTGGAGTAAGTATGTGGGGTGGTGGAGTGAAAACATGGCTCCCTCTAGCAACATTGTCTATTACTAAACTCTGAGTTACCCCACTATCTCAGGTTTTAGGCCCTGGAGCAGAATCGGGGCCTACTAGTGGAGTGGGAACATTCACTAGAGGATTGGTGAACTGGATTGGTGGAGGAGTAAGGGCTACCTGAGTTTGTATGACTGGTGGTGGAGTGAGGGAAACTTGAGGTTGTATGAATGGTGGTGCCCCAGTGTATGTATCTTGGCCCTGATCCGAAAAGCCTTCAAGTCCTTCAAAATTAAAGAGCATAAATTCATCTGGTCCTAATGGATCCAAAGGATTATCCTTTTCTTTGGGATCCTCTCTATGTTTCTTAGTAGTCTCCTTTTCTCTCCTCTTCTGTAACCTGGTCTTCCATACTAGGGGCTCACTTTTGTCCTCCTCCTTAGGCTCTTCTTGTATAGTTTCCAACTGCGGAGACTCAAAACTCTTCTTCCTCTTATAGGTTTTGTTCTTAGTGGTGGGGGAAGATTAGCCAGAGGTGGATGGGCCTTCTCCTGATTGGGGTTGTGACAATCCTGCTGGTGGGTCAATCTGGCCCGTCATTATGGTTTTCTTAGGCCTAAGATTGGAGCCATATTCAACTGGTCGTTCATGACGATACACCATTCTTGGCTTTTGAGGGGGAGCCTTCTTGTATTTAGGAACTATTGACTTCTCCCCTCGTTGTTTCTGTACTTTCTTGGAGGGTTCCATTAGTTCCTTCATCGGGATCAGACTCATCCAGTGTGGCTTCTTGATCCAAGATATGGTGGTTTTTATCACGTGCCTTGCTTTGAAGTCTATGTCATCATTTTCATCTTTGTCTACCTCAGCGTTCATGATTGGCCGGTCATACACCTTATCTTGTGAGTAAATGTCTTCTAAGACATCCTCTGAATCACATTCCCATATCTTTGGGGAATAGGAACCTTCCACATCTCTTTGGCCAAAGCTAGGTTCATTCTGTAGTAATCTCAGATTCTGACCTCATGGTCATCTATAGAGTTTATCCAATGATCTTCCAGATGTGGCTCCTGTACGTAAAATCTGCCGATGATATGGCTATAAGTACCTTTGGGGTTAAAATGAGCTCATACTATCTTGTAAACTAGCAAGGGGCAATCATCCCATTCAAAAAAAAGGGATTTGCAAAACTTCATGTCCTATAGTTTATAGGGTCCCAAAGAGACGGGAAAGTCCCAACAGTGTTTCTTCTTATGTTTGATGTGATCATATGCATCTGCGAGCTGCCTAGCCATCTCCGATATGATTATCCAGTCAGATGGATACTTGGGTAGCTTCTTTGGTTGTATAGTTGACTCAGCTATCTGAATGTACGTGAATGTGTTGAACTGGATGAAATAGGCCCCAATTGCCCTCACCTTAGCAGTAGCTTCTTCTGACATTCGTTTGGAAAAGTCACCCTCAATAGATCGGATGACTGTGAAAATGAATGCGTTGTTGACTATTTGGTAATCAGTGGAATCCTTTGATATGTTTTCTCCCTTTACCAACTGTGGGTATACAAGATGGGGCCAGGCATTTGGATCATTCAGACTTCCCCTCTTGGTGAGGCTAGGATAATCTGCCCGTGCAGCTAGTAGATACATTATGTAAGTGCTCATGTAGAAATTTGGGTTATGCTTCACTATTGTTAACTGCTCATCCAGGTTGTCACTAATAATAGTGCCCCAGTCAAATCTTGCCTTTAGTTCCCTGATCCTTTCTATTAGCAGGATCATCCAGTGCTCAAGTTGGGTGGACTGTGGTAACCCATACACCCGGCTTATCATTGTTATAGCTGCCTGGATATCATCTCTCATATAACCCCTCTAGAGGTCTATTTTGTCCAGTCTATTCTTGGGAATTGGTTGCTTCAGGTATTCCTTATTCATCATCTCGTTTACTATTTTCTCCCTGTTACCAAACCATTTGTTCCCCTTTTCAATGTAGAAATCATTGAACTTATCTATACCTTTGTGGAGGTGAAAGACATCCTCAATGACATCTGGCCTGATGTCCAATACAACCTAATCTTTCAAGTTTACCACCACCCTTTTGTCTAAATCGTAGTGGTGAGCTAGGGTGATGATCAATTCTGAAGATGTAATAGCCACGGGGTGTGCAGTTGCATTTACTAGCCCGTATAGGACTAATGAGGTACAGTCCTTGGATCTATTTTCCAGTTGGGAGCACTGGGTCAGGAATTCATTCCAATCCACATTCCTGATGTTGGTATTGTTTGATGTCGAATGTGACCTCTCAATCCAACAAGAAACCCAACATAGTCCTTATTCAATCCATTTGATTTGCAGAGACAAACATGAATTGTTTGTTCTACAAAATGATTGAGACGACCTGTTGCCTCCTAATTAGGAGTGATTGCTGTAGTGTACCCTTAGAACGAGAGCCAACAACCTATTCTTCTCTAATACGGAGGATTTTTAGAGTGCTAGTGTGTGAGAAATAGCCATCAAATGTGAGAAATCTGCAACTAGATATGATGAAAAATGATGCTATTTTATGAATTGAACATGATTTAAGCTAA
>MU227016.1:89728-124825 GCA_018584345.1 Thuja plicata
CTGCATTTGAAACTCAGTTAATTAAAGTCAATTAGGAGAAGAATTTTCCTAATACCATAGGACTTCGAGGATGAGAAAATGCACCAAAATTGATTAGGTTGTTAGGTGCCAATTTTGGGGTGTTACAGGTATAAGTTATCTCGCTATGTTTGTTCCCCACCTTTGAGCTGGGGGGATTCCCCTTGTATTCAAACTTCATTGGGGATACTATCTTTGGTTCACTCATTCCTGCAAGAAAAGACAACTATCAGTAGCTTATTGAATAGAAAAAATCAATTTAAACTATGAAAGCAAGTAAGAGAGAGCTGAAAAATGGCTAAAGTGAAATCTTTCACACTTTCAGACCTTTTGAGGGTTTCAGAAACCAAAAACTAAATCGGAGACCAAAAAGTTTGAAAGTACGAACAGGCAAAATGGTAAAGCCAAGACCATTGGAGGTTTCAAAGTTTCAAAGGCCGAACTAGGAGGGGTTTGCTCAAGAACGCCAAATCATCCAGACATGGTGAGGAGCCCGAATGGACCGATTGGAGGTTTTGTTTGTTCAGCTTTTCAGACTTTCAGACCTTTCAGACATTTGAAAGGCCAAAACACCAAAACGGCACTTGCCGAGGATGAGATCTAGTTTTCGGCCTTTCAGAGGCCAAAAACTCATGGTAAGCGCTGCGACTGACAAAAACACAAAAACTTAAACCTAGACCTGATGACACAAGAAAAACCAAAGGGCCGACAAGGAGGGACGTCCCTGTCGATGCACGATGACACAGAAGCCCCAAAGGGTGCCAAAACAAAGTGCCCTAGGCTGGACAGGCACTAGGGACACCGAAAAGACCCTAAAGCTAGGGCAAACCGAAAGCACTAAATGAAGAAGAGCAGAGGAAACCTACCTCGATCAACCGAGCGAAGGGAGGGAAACCAAGCGATGACACAAATGTAGACGGCAAGGAGGAGTAGATGGAATGCGAGCGAGAGCACAAATCAAAAAATGCAAAGTGATGAAACAAAGGAGACTACCCCTTTTATAACCGGCAAGCTAATGTTAGCATGTTCAGGTTTTCAGAGACCGAATCACCAAAAACCCTGACGAGGACTAAGAACCTTTTGGCCTTTCAGGGATTTTGGACTCCAAAATCACCGAAAGGTTGGGTCTTCGGCCTTTCGGCCCGTTTGATATTTTGGAGGACCTAAGTCCTCCGAAAGGTCGAAAGGGCTGAAAGATCAAGTTTTTGGCCTTTCATCCATTCTGGTATTTTGGAGGACTTGGGTCCTTCGAAAGTCTGAAAGGGCAAAAAGGCCAAAAAAGGGTTCTTCCTGATCTTTCTTTGGTTTTAGTAATCTTTTTTCGGTGGCTGATTGGGTCTCTACGAGGGGCGGACATGATGAAAGGGAAAAAAGGAAACAAAAGAAAAAAGGGGGGGGTCCCCCATGGTCAAAGGACCTAAAATGTGCTGTATGTTGTGGACCCACAACAAATAGCCCTGATAAAAGGAGGAATGACCAAGGCATTTCTTTATCATCAATACTCTTTCGAAAAGTAGCTTTGTAGTAGAACCGAACCAAGAGGCGATGGAATCGATGATTCTTCAATGACCTCCAACCTGAGGTTCTTTCGTTAGTTTCACTATGTGTGTTCATGCCTTGACCTTTGGTTGTGATAACCAAGGTGCTTGCCAGCTATACCCAACCTTTGCCAAATAAACCAAGGCTTCCCGGAAAGAGCTTTGCTGCCAATCAGGCGTTCATAGCCCCAACAAAGCTTCCCCCGAGTCCCAAGTATAACCTTTCTCTACTGCCAGCCAGGTGTTCATAGCCCCGATAGAGGTTGTCACAACCACCCAAGTCTATTTTGCCTGCTAGGCCATAACCTTCTTTCTGAGAGGTCCATCTTTTGGAAAACTGGTTTGTTCCTTTTGCTTGTTTGGAGATGTGCCAAGCCTTAGACGCTCAGTGTGTTCCATGTATTCAGGTCCATAGCTTCTTTTCTTTCTTTCTCTCTCTTTTTTTTTGGTGATCTGAGCAACGATTAGGCGGTGTTGCCTGGATCTTTCACTCGTGACCTCTTTGGGGAACTTTTCTTGTGAGTGTTTCTTTCGCTTTCCCTTTCGGGCTCTTCTTTCTTTTGTTATTGCCTTAGCATTCAGTTCAAACTTGGGTTCTGGGATTGGTGGGTACCCAAACCTATGCACTCAGGTTGGCTACAACTGACAAATGCCTTAGAAACCAACACCCTCTGGTGTTTGTACCTTAATGTGTCTTGTGATCAGGATGACCAAACTTTGAACTTCCTCTTGTCTGTCAATGATAATCATCACTACTTTGTCTTTTGGGAAGGTTCTCTTACGCTGCATGTATCCTTGGAGAAATTTGACTAAGAAATACCTTTGCTCCTCTTGCAAAACACCCTGTACTAGATCCAAAACACATGGACCCAAAACAACAAACAAGCCCTGATAGAAGGAAAAAACACGAGCAAAAGAAAGGATTGATGGCGAGAACAACAAAGAAAAAGGGAAAAAATGCAAAAGTGACTATGGTACAAGGGATGAAAAATAGTCCCATTTAGGATCCAAAGTAGTGTTTGAGGAATTGCCCATTGACAGGCAATGGGATCAACTCTCTATCCAATGTGCTGATCCTAAAAGTGTTCTCCCCCATGATCTCTGATATTTGGTAAGGGCCTGTCCATAGTCTTTGGAACTTGGTGTGGCTGCCTAACTTTTCTTTCACCTTATCCCACATGAGGACAAGGTCAGAGATCCTGAAGGATTTGATGGCAGCTCTCTTGTCAAACCATCTTTTGACTACAGCCTGATGCTTGGATACATGTTCCAAGGCCAAAGTCTATTTCTCTTCTATCTTTAGGAGATTCATGAGTCTGACTTGTACCCGATCTTCCTCCCCTACGTATTGGTCCATGAATCTTAGAATTGGGATCTTCAGGTTCATAGGAAAGACTGGTTGTAAGCCGTAGACTAGTTGGTATGGAGATGTCCCCAGGCCATTCTTGATCCTTACGTGATCAGTCCACAAAGCATATTTCAGCTAAGTGTGCCAGTCCCTGGGGTTGTCATCCAGGAGGTGTTTAATCATTGTTGTCAGATTTTTGTTTGTAGACTCTGCTACACCATTGCCTTGCGGATAGTAATTTGAAGAGAATTTGAGGATTACCTAGTTTTTGAAGGCCCATTGCGTGAGTGAGACTAAAGAGAAAGAAGGGGCATTGTCACATACCAGATAGAATGGCATTCCAAACCTAGTTATGATGCGTTCCTCCATGAATTTGGTCACATCCTCAGTGGTACAATTCTTCAAGGCTTGCGCTTTTGTCTAGTGCGTGCAATAGTCGGTCCCTGTTAAGATAAACTTATGTCCTATAGATGAAGGGGGTTAATAACTCCAACAAAATCTAAGCCCCATTGGGAAAATGGGTGTACCTCATAGACTGGTTGTAAAGGCATTGCTAGATTTCTCTCTCGAGTCATGCTAGTTTGGCAAGTGTGGCAGGATCTCACGTGTTCGCTGGTATCTTTAAATATCATCAGCCAAAAATACCCTGCCCTCAAGATTTGGTGAGCTGTGGCCTCTGCCGATCCATGTCCCATTCTGTATTTGTCATGAAAGTCCACCAATATTTGTTTTGCCTCCATTCTATCCAAACATCTTAGGTACAAACCCTCAGAATTGTGTTTGTAAAGTTGTCCACTCTTGAGCATGTAAGAGCTGCTTTTGATCTTCAAGGCTCTCCTCTGGGAACTGTTCATTTCCTTAGGGCAGCGATTCTACAATAGATAGTACACTATATCTTGGTACCATACATCTATGATCACGCCTTGGTCCATGTAAGTTTGGCAGACTAGACCTTCTTCAAACTCAGAGATCAACTTAGTCAGGCCTTGGCCTCTTACCAATTTCATCGGTTGGATCTCTAGGTCAAAATCTTGGAGAATTTCCATCCATTTTCCTCTCCGCTCTCCCAGCTCATTCTACATTAGGAGGGATTTAACTGCTGCATCTGGGACTATCTCGATGACTTTACTCCTTAGAATGTAATGTATGAATTTATTCACCGCCTTGACGAGAGAAAATGATTGCTTATCTAGGTTTGGGTATCTGAGTTTAGCAACTTTGAAAGGACAACTCATAAAGGCGATGGGCCTTTCATCTTAGCTATTCTTCTTCTATGTCAGAATGCCAGTGTAGGAGTGCTCTGACGCGAAGGAGTATACCTTGAAAGGGATGGTGTAGTCAGGACTAGCTAGGATTGGTGCCATGGAAATGGCATTCTTAATCTCTTCAAAAGACTTCTTGGCTAGGAGAGCCCATTCAATCTTGGCATCTTTCTTGAGCATGTCGTTCAATGGTTTCACTATTTCCGCAAAGCCACTAATGAATTTCCTGACGAAGTTGATCTTTCCAAAGAAAGATTTTAATTCCTTGCGACTATGAGGTGGTGTCAATTTTAGGATCGACTCCACCCTTTCGAGGTCAATAGATATCCCCTTTTCAAAGATGATATGCCCCAAGAGCTTTCCTTCAGTTACCCCAAACACCCATTTCTTGGGGTTGAGGGAGATCCCAAACTCTCTACACCTCTGAAGGCATTTTTTGAGGTCATTTATGTGGTCAGCTCTTAATTTTGAGTAGACTGTGAGATCATCCATGTAGATGATAATGCACCTTCCAACTAACCCTTTGAAGGCTATGTCCATTGGTCTTTGAAAGGTGGCTCCAGCGTTAATCAGTCCGAAAGGCATTCATCGGTATGCAAAAGTCCCCCACTTAGTGGTGAATGCTATTTTCAGTCTGTCCTCTTCCTGTACCATCACCTGATTATACCTGGAGTAGCCATCCAAGAATGACATCATTTGAGATCCATTAACCTTTTGCAGCACTTCATCTAGGGATGGGAGCAGATAATTATCTTTTTGAGAGGACTTGTTGAGGTTTTGGAAGTCTACGCACAGCTTGATTTCTCCAGTCTTCTTCCTTACAGGTACTAGGTTCACAACCCATGTAGAGTGTCATATTGGGAAGATGATCCTAGCGTCGAGCAACTTTTGGACTTCCTTTTGGATCAAGGGCTCCATAGTGGGATTTACGGGTCTCTATCATTTCCTAAAGGGCTTAGAATCCGGTTTCAAAGGGATGTTGTCTACTATGACTGAGGTGTCGTATGTTTTCAATTCTTCATAACTCCACGCTATGACATCTCGATATTCTGTGAGAAGCTGAACCATTCTCTCCTTTTCTTCTTTGGTCCCCACCTTTCCAATGTGGACCTCTCTTGGTTCCTCTTCTGTGCCCAGGTTGTAAATGTCACATTCCTTACCATTAGGTGTTACGTTGGGGCATCTTCTCACAGTAGTCTTATCACTGTCAAAGATCCTTTCTAGTTCTACCATTCCCTTGGGTATGGCATTGGTCTTTAGGTTTATGATGTCGTGATCGTCAGGCTCTTTAGGTTCAGTGGTTTCTTCATTGTTATCCTCCTCGTCTATGATCTGCTTCTTGAACACGCTGGTGCACATGATAAATTCTAAGATATGCTGGTCATCTTGGAAGACTTGAAAGTTAGTAACATTATCTGAAATGGTCGGGGCTGCAACAAGTTCAACCGAGAATTTCTTTAGTTTTGATTTCTCCATTGGATGTAGTGAGCTGGCTGAAATAGCCAGGGCATCAGCAACAACTTTCTTTCTTCTTGGGATGGTTTTGATGTTGAAAGTGTTGAAGTTGTTGATCAGATCCCACACCCTATTTTTGTAGGCTGAGAGTCTCTTATCATTGCAAGTATACTAACTATGGATCTACTTGACAACCAATTGTGAGTCTCCTTCCACCATCAAGATCTTGATTCCTTTCTCATGAGCTAGGAGGAGTCCACGAACCAGTGCTTCATATTCTACAACATTATTAGTACAAAGGAACTGTAATCCATAAGTAGCATAAAAGGACTTACCCCTTGGATTTATCAATTCGATCCCGGCACCCGCTCCTTGCTTACATTTGGAACTGTCGAAGTGCAGTTTCCATATCTGAGGTGGTTTAGTAGGGCTGGTTCTGGTTGAGCTTTTCTTAGAAGAATCCTTGGTACTTGGTTTTCGGCCCCTCTCTCCCTCACTGCCGGAAGAAGTTGATTCTCCTGTATGTTGAGTATGCCCTAGTTTGAAGAGTTCATTGCCTTCATCTTCCAGTATTCCCTTGTGAGGGGGACATGCTCCATCATCCGAGGTACTCCAATCGCTAAGCATGTTCAGGGCAAGGCTTCTATCTTCTAGATCTGACCCACTGTCTTGACCCTAAGGTGGGCTGTGCATACGGACTAGGTTGTCCATACCTGGTGCGATGTTCTTGCCATCTTCTATCCCTAGCACATCTCCCTTTATTGTCTGTGTTTTTGGTGGCTCATTCGGTTGGGCAATTTGAGTCAACACTTGTGATAGTACCTCTTGAGAGCTGGGGCATGTAAACTCAGAATGACTAGCCTGATGTAATCGGCAGTATCCAGGTAGCAATAAGATGTTGGGATTTGTGTCTTGACCCAGGTGCTACAGGCTAGCCATTGTGCTATTAATGAAATTCTGGAAGATGTCATCACCAATCTTCAGGTTTAGGAGACCTTGGATGGGACTATGGTCTGACTCTTCACCTTCTCAGATTTGAAACATGAAAATGTCATCCAATCAGTAAGTGCCTAAATCGGTTTGAGTGAACAAAACTTCATTCGGGGTATTTTATTCGATGATCATCCTTTTTAGCTTCGGTTCTTTATCTATCTTGATCTGGTTGTTCAAACCTCTCCAAGGTAGCCAAAGTTGGGTGAAGTCTGTAGAGAGCTATCCTCTTAAGCATCTGGTCCATTCTTAGCTTAGTAACATCCCATAAGTTTCAGGGATGTCCACTATGTGTATATCAACGCGTTCTTGTATCTGGCGATCTGCGACTAGTTGAATGTGTACGTGTTTGAGCACACCAATTACTCTGACCTTAGTTTTGTCTAATTGAATGACCACCTGGTTCATTACTTGGGGTACCATCCCCAACTTTTGGCAAATTGACAGGGGCATAATGTTGCATGAGGCTTCTGAATCGATCAGGCAGTTATGTAGGTTCTTCTTGAACATTCGCAAGCTAATTAAGAATGGTGGGACCTCCGTCCTATCTGTGAATACTGCTAGGAATGCCTCAGATGTGTTGACATTGGAAATGGGTGCCCTGGTGTTGTTGGTCGATGGGCCAGGTCTTGAATGATATTAGGATCTTAAAAGGGCTTCCTTTTGAGATGAGCAACCCTATAATAATTTGAACATCGAGATGTTCACTCTAGTTTTCTTGAGTTCATCTACTACACTGTACTTTTCATTTGACCAGGTCGTTCCTCGGTAGCTAGCATATGTACCTATCATAGGAGGTATGGCATTCAGGCCCTTTGGAGGTATGGGATGGTTACTAGCCCTAGGATCTGGTGGAGTAGGTTGCTTTCCTGGAGGTATGCCATTGGTGAGGGGTTCCTTTCTACTTCAATGGTTATGTGGGTTTCACTGGTCATTTTGGAAGGCATGAACCTCAGAATATTCAGGTTCATTTTCTCTCTGAAAAGGGAACATAATTTCATCTTCTCCCGTATAAGCTTCCGAGCTTCCCTCTTTTCCAGACTCATAAGAATCAAGCACCATAGCATTGAATTGTACTAGGGCCCCCTCTGGATTCTGGGTGTAGTGGTCTCGGGAGTTGTTCACATATCCATTATTGTCCTGATGCCTACTTGGAGCCCCAAAAAAATTGGTTTCTGACACCTCATAAGTATTGGCGTTATATGCTAGGATGCTGCCATTATTTGGTGTAGTGCTCCATGGCCGGTTTGGCCTTTGCTAGCCAAATGGTTTCTCCTACGCATTTTTATTGCTACATGCATTGAAACCCTGGTTTGGATTCTGAGGGTATGTATTTGGACCAGAAGATGCTCATTGGTATCCACCTTGATTTTGGGGTGGGTTTAGCTTCATCTTGATGACTTCGCTAGTGAGTTGTGATAAGGTCTTCTTTACGGCATCTAACTCAGAAGCCATGAGAGCATTAGGCTCATTGTGGGGTACAACCCTCTGTTCTATGAATGTCATTTTATGAGCTTCATAGCCTGGATAAGTAATGGATGGAGGCATAGTTGTACATGGTTGTGCCTGTATGGGTAAGTGGTTGGCCAAGGCTTGATTGTTTGCTGCAAATGGGTGTGGGACAACAAGGTTACTTGGGATAGGTGCAGCTGCATAGATTCCTTCTTGTGGGTCCATTTACTGAGTAAAAGTGATGGCTTCATTATACACCTTTTCAATTGTATCTCTATCTGCCGGGGGAAGCCTTCTTAGAAAGATTGAGGTGAATGGGTCTAGAGCCTTTAGGTAAACTTGTATGACAGCCTCATCTGGTATAGTGTAAGGAGCTTCCAACTTTTGATGCATTTTGTGAAAGCAATGATTAAACATAGCGATGGGCTCCTTAGGATATTTCCTCATGGTTATGAACTGGTGATGTGTCACAGCAAGATCAACATATAATTTGAATTGATTAAGGAATTTGGTTTCAAAGTTATTCCATACTAAGATAGACCCTCGTGGTAAATTAAGGTACCAGTTGTATGCAAATTCTCCCAAGGTATATGGGAAGAGACGATAAACAACATCTTGGTGGGAAATCTCTTTATGGTTGCAAATTTCCTTGAAGGCGTGGATATGTTCTTCCACTGTCCTAGATTTTCCATATATGAATCATGTACAAAACTTCTCTAGAATTTTAGGTAACTCATGGAGCTGCCCAACAAAGTTCAAAGGTTAGCTTGTTGCATTGGCAAAAATGCCATTGGATGAGGTTGCTGCAAATTTTGATTTAGCAAGTTCAGATTTTGATTGATGGCTGCAACAATAGTTGGGGAAGCGATGTGAGATTTCTGTCCAAGAGGATTCTGAGGTGTGTCAAGGTGATGAGAAGATTTATCCCTTGCTTTACCATTGTTGCTGTGAGCCCTTCGATGGTGAGTGAGTTTGAGAAACTTGCCTCTTTTCAGAGATGATCTAAGCACATGCTCGAACCTCTCTGGGGAGAAAGATCCAATATTATCCAGCTCTTGAGTCTTGAGGCCCTCCTTCTAGTGCCACTTCTGTTGAATGTTGTTTTAACACAAGCCAACTTGCTAGGATCTCGAGATTCAATTTCCTCTCTTGAAAGAATAACAGAGTTATTCCCAAGGTTCTCCGGGGTCAGGTCACAACCTGCTTGGTTACTCAGTTGAAGATAAATGTGATTGTTCATGAGGAGGCCTTTGCTGGTACGTTCAAGATAGAAAACTGCAAAATATTATTAATTCTATTTTTTTTGTGGGGTATTTTCCATTTTAACAAACATGGGTGTTTGTAAATAAAATGCAATTTTGTATTTTCAAGATGGTAATTTTCAGAATTAATGATAGCGTTTTAATGAGAGAAGAGTAATGAGAAATGAAGCAAATTATGAGAAAAGTGAAATCCTAAGGACATAGACCGCCGTAAACCCTTCCTTACAAATTAAATGCTGGAGAGATTTGGAACAACCCACGAAGCATAAATCAGACCAAGTCACAATTCACTACTCCACAGATGCAAGTGTTTGGAGAGAAGACATATTTACTCGTGCAAGATATTCAAAATCTATCAAATCATGAAGCCACCAAGATGTGCACACCCACCAGATGGATTTATCATTAAGCCCAAAGATGATCTCTTCCACACATTCATCACAGCAAGGTAGATACATAGCAGCCAACTCCAACTAAAAGTAGCATGAATTTGAAACACAATAACACAAAGGGCTCTCTGAAAATAAAGAATAATGCAAGCATACATTCAATAAATTTGCATAGATAGCAGTAATTCACACAACATGAATGAAGCACCCAATGTAGATCTTTATTGTATTAAAAAGTTGGCCCTTTACATTGTTTTTTTATCACAATATATAGAGTTTTGATCCACAACTCTGATTTTCAGAGTTAGGGCATCAGAGAGTCTAAACTAGAGAAATAGAACTAAAACTAGAACTTTGCTGAAGGTAAACTACAGCTAACTGATACTATGTAACTTGCATGGATTCTTAAACCCATTTACAATCCATTTGCACATGCAAAGAGGGAAAAATCTGCTAGAGAAGAGAGAGAGAGAGAGAGGAGGAGAATTCCTTTTGTGAACTGGGAATCTTCTTCTTGACCTTGGTGGATGCTTCTTGGATTCTTCACCTGGGCTATTTCTGATGGTGGGAACAGATAGGAGACCCTTAGTTCCTCTGAAATGAACTCAAGTTGTCCATTGATCTGATTTGGATTCAAACTGGTGTTGAGAAAAGTGACCTCATTGAAAACACCTAGTTGTTTTGGACCCCGACCTCTACCCCAAAACTTTAATGTCTTCAAAATTTCCCAGGTGCTCTTTAAAATCTTCCAACTCGGAGGTCCAAAAGTTTGGACTTGTCATGAGCCGAAAGGCCAAAAAACTCTAAGGAGGCTGAAAGGCTGAAATCTTTGAAGGCTGAAAGGCCAAAAAATATTCTTTGTTGCATGGGCCGAAAGGCCGAAAGGCCGAAAAATACTGCCTTGGTGAATTTTGACCAAGTGTAAAAAATATTTCCTGGTCTATCTGGTATTTGAATCCTGGAGCTTTATCTAGTGAAGACTTCAGGGTGAGCTGCCCGGAGCCTCTGCACTATCTCTTGGACTTCCTCAAAATTGATCTCTTTTCTTTTTACTTTTGTGACCCTTTGTTCTTGCTTCTCTCTGAAGATAGTCAATTTAGAAGTGAAGAACGTGATCTCATCTTCATGCTATGACATCCTATGTATTTTGTTCTTCATGTAGAATAGTTGTTGCAAGGCCTCCTTGGTATTGACTCTGGCCAGAACATCCTTGAACTATTGGACCACTTCCTTGGAGGGATGTAGACCTGTTGGCTTTCATCTCGGTAAACATTGAGGCTAACCCCTGTGAAGAAGGTATCTATATCTGAGACCCATTTTATTACCTCTTCCCGCTTTTCTTCTACAAGGGCCTGATGTTTCTTGTAGGCCTTTATTATTTTGGCTAGTTACTTGGTCCAAGTCTCAGATTTATCTAGCTCTTCACCCTAATGGACTTTGACCAAAATTTGGAAGCGTTTCTTTTTAATTACCTCCAAATCCTGGAGAGTTGCCTGCCACTTAGCTACCTCGGCATCCATCCCCCCGTCATCTTCTACCAGGTTGATGAGTGAATTAACCTCAACCAAGATGGTCCTATATGGCCTGAATATTGATGGGATTGCCTTCTCTCTGAACTGTTTGAAGTTATTTATCCAATCGGCACTCGCCTAGATGAAAGAAGGGGTTAATCCTGCCGGAAAATTTGGTGTAGCCCTTTTATCAATCATGGCTTGTAATGAAGCCTCTGAACAGTTTGCGTCAATGGGACCCACCATCTTTTGGATGAACCCTTTCAATGCTTCATTCTGGTTTGTTAAAGCCTTGATGGTTTCTTCATCTTTGTTCATGAACCCCAGAGCATGCTTTAGTCCCAAGGTTGCTAATGTCTTGCTTCATTCTCTGGTTGGTTCCCCCAAGTCCACCTCTTTGAATGTGTAGTCTCCTGATGAACCCATGGTTTGAGAGGTGCTTGGGGGTGGGATAGCTATTTGCGCTATCCACCAACCCTTAGGGTCTTGGGTCACATATGACATGGTTTTAGCAGGCACACTCATGTCTACATGGTGGAAAGCTTGCTTCACAGTAGTTATACTTGTATCTTCTCCATCCAGTTCACTTGTGTAGGTTCTTTTCTGAGGTTGTATCTCCTTGGTAAACCAAGTAGGTTTACCGAAGGCAGTTACTGGCTCATATGGTGCCACATGGAGAATTTAGGTCAAGCCTTGTTGTCCTGGAGATATTCCCTACTCTGATTCCTTATCTGCCCCTTTTTCTTATCCATCTTTACCTTCTTCCATTCTATCCCCTTCCGTATCCCTTTGGATTTCCTCCTCTTCCCTATCTTGCTCATTATCCTCCTTTTCCTTTTCCTTCTGCGGGCCTTGGTCGGCTGATGAATCAATTACAATGCCTGGCCTGAGACTAGTCATGGCCTCGAGTGAGGTCTAAAAAGGTGATGTGTCATTTGTGCCCACTGCTCCTTCGGTTGCCTGAGTGGCACATGTTGAAGGGATTGATGTTGGTGGAATAATTGTTGGCATGACTATACTGGGAGATGAGGAGATGGTGGTAGTAGATGAAGGTGGAGTTGGTACAAGAGGAGGTGTTGGAGTCGGTAGGGAGGTTGGTGGAGTAAGTATGTGGGGTTGTGGAGTGAAAACATGGCTCCCTCCAGCAAAATTGTCTGTTACTAAACTCTGAGTTACCCCACTGTCTCAGGTTTTAGGCCCTGGAGCAGAATCGAGGCCTAGTAGTGGAGTGGGAACATTCACTGGAGGATTGGTGAATTGGATTGGTGGAGGAGTAAGGGCTACCTAAGGTTGTATCATTGGTGGTGGAGTGAGGACAACTTGAGGTTGTATGAATGGTGGTGCCCCAGTGTATGTATCTTGGCCCTGATCTGAAAAGCCTTCAAGCCCTTCAAAATCAGAGAGCATAAATTCACCTGGTTCTAATGGAGCCAAAGGATTATCCTATTCTTTGGGATCATCTCTATGTTTCTTAGTAGTCTCCTCTTCTCTCTTCTGCAACCTAGTCTTTCGGACTAGGGGCTCACTTGCATCCTCCTCCTCAGGCTCTTCCTGTATAGTTTCCAACTACGGAGACTCGAAACTCTTCTTCCTCTTATAGGTTTTCTTCTCAGTGGTGGGGGAAGATTGGCCAGAGGTGGATGGGCCTTCTCCTGATTGGAGTTCTGACAATCCTACTGGTGGGTCAATCTGGCCTATCATTCTAGTTTTCTTAGGCCTAGGATTGGAGCCATATTCAACAGGTCGTTCATGACCATACACCGTTCTTGGCTTCTGAGGGGGAGCCTTCTTGTATTTAGGAGCTGTTGACTTCTCCCTTCATTGTTTCTCTACTTTCTTGGAGGGCTCCATTAGTGTCTTCACCGAGATCAGACTCATCCGGTGTGGCTTCTTGATCCGAGATATGGTGGTTTTTATCACGTGCCTTGCCCTGAAGTCTATGTCATCATTTTCATCTTTTTCTACCTTGACATTCATGATTGGCCGGTCATACACCTTTTCTTGTGTGTAAATATCTTCTAAGACATCCTCTGAATCACATTCCCATATCTTTGGGGAAATAGGAACCTTCAACACCTCTTTGGCCAGAGCTAGGTCCATTCTATAGTAATCTCGGATTCTAACCTTATGGTCATCTATACAGTTTAGCCAATGATCTTCCAGATGTGGCTCATGTACGTAGAATCTACCAATGATATGGCTATAAGTACCTATGGGGTCAAAATGAGCTCGTACTATCTTGTAAACTGGCAAGGGGAAATCATCCCATTTAAAAGCAAGGGATTTGCAAACCTTCATGTCCTATAGTGTATAGGGTCCCAAAGAGATGTGAAAGTCCCAACAATGTTTCTTCTTCTGTTTGATGTGCTTGTATGCATCTGTGAGCTGCCTGGCCATCTCCAGTATGATTATCCAGTCAGATGGATACCTGGGTAGCTTCTTTGGTTGTATGGTTGACCCAGCTATCTGAATGTACATAAATGTCCTAAACTAGATGAAATAGGCCCCAATGGCCCTCACCTTAGTAGCAACTTCTTCTGACATTCTTTTGGCAAAGTCACCCTCAATAGATTGAATGAATCTGAAAATGAATGCGTCATTGAGTATTCGGTAATCAGGGGAATCCTCTGATATGTTTGCTCCCTTTACCAACTATGGGTATACAAGATGAGGCCATGCATTTGGATCATTCAGACTTCCCCTCTTGGTGAGGCCAGGATAATTTGCCCGTGCAGCTAGTAGATACATTATGTAAGTGCTCATGTAGAAATTTGGGTTATGCTTCACTGTTGTTAACTGCTCATCCAGGTCATCACTAATAATAGTGCCCCAGTCGAATCTTGCCTTTTGTTCCCTGATCCTTTCTATCAGCAGGATCATCTAGTGCTCAATTTGGGTGGACTGTGGTAACCCATACACCTGGCTTATCATTGTTATAGCTGCCTGGATATCATCTCTCATATAACCCCTTTGGAGGTCTATTTTGTCCAGTTTGTTCTTGGGAACTAGTTGCTTCAAGTATTCCTTATTCATCATCTCATTTACTGTTTTCTCCCTGTTACCAAACCATTTGTTCCCCTTTTCAATGTAGAAATCATAAAACTTATCTATACCTTTATGGAGGTGAAAGACGTCCTCAATGACATATGGATTGATGTCCAATACAACCTGATCTTCTGAGTTTACCACCACCCTTTTTTCCGAATCATAGTGTTGAGCTAGGGTGATGATCAATTCTAAAGATGTAACAGCCATGGGGTGTGCAGCTGCATTTACCAGCCTGGATAGGACTAACAAGGTATAGTCCTTAGATCTATTTACTAGTTGGGAGCACTGGGTCAGGAATTCATTCCAATCCATGTTCCTAATGTTGGTATCAGTTATCTCACTATGTTTGTTCCCCACCTTTGAGCTAGGGGGATTCCCCTTGTATTGAAACTTCATTGGGATACTATCTTTGGTTTAGTCATTCCTGCAAGAAAAGACAACTATCAGTAGCTTATTGAACAGAAAATATCAATTTAAACTATGAAAGCAAGTAAGAGAGCTAAAACATGGCTAAAGTGCAAGCTTTCATACTTTCAAACCTTTCGGGGGTTTCAGACACTGAAAACTAAATCGGAGACTGAAAAGTTTGAAAGTGCGAACAGGCAAAATGGTAAAGCCAAGACCATTGGAGGTTTCAAAGTTTTGGAGGCAGAACTAGGAGGGGTTTTCTCAAGAATGCCAAATCATCTAGACATGGTGAGGAGCTCGGATGGACTGATTGGAGGTTTTGTTTGTTCGGCTTTTCAGACTTTCGAACCTTTCGAACATCCGAAAGGCCAAAACGTCTGAAACGGCACTTGGCGAGGATGAGATCTAGTTTTTGGCCTTTCGGAGGCCAAAAACTCATGGTAAGCACTGCGACTGACAAAAATGCAAAAACCTAAACCTAGAGCCAATGACACAAGAAAAACCAAAGGGCTGATAGGGAGGGACATCCCTGTCGACACACGATGACACAGAAGCCCCAAAGGGCACTCAAACAAAGTTCCCTAGGCTGGACAGGCACTAGGGACACCGAAAAGACCCTCAACCTAGGGAAAACTAAAAGCACTAAATGAAGAAGAGCAGAGGAAACCTACCTTAATTGACTGAGCAAAGGGAGGGAAACCAAGCGATGACATGAAGGCGAACGGCGAGGAGGAGCAGACGGAATGCGAGCGAGAGCACAAATCAAAAAATGCAAAGTGATGAAACAAAAGAGGCTACCCCTTTTATAATCAGTGGGCTGATGTCAGCGGGTTCGGGTATTCGGAGATCTAATCACCGAAAACCCAGACAAGGACTAAGAACCTTTCGGCCTTTCGGTGATTTCAAACTCTGAAATCACCGAAAGGTCAGGTCTTCGGCCTTTTGTCCCGTTCGATATTTCGGAGGACCTAAGTCCTGCAAAAGGGCTGAAAGATCAGGTTTTCGGCCTTTTGGCCATTCTGATAATTTGAAGGACTTAGGTCCTGCGAAGCTCTGAAAGGGCCAAAAGGCCGAAAAAGGGTTCTTCCTGATCTTTCTTTGGTTTTAGTAATATTTTTTCGGTGGCTGATTGGATCTCTACGAGGGGCGGACATGACGAAAGGGAAAAAAGGAAACAAAAGAAAAATGGGGGGGGCCATGGTTAGAGGACCTAAAATGGGGTGTGTGTTGTGGACCCATAATAGGTACCAATCAAAGGCCTTAACACACACTTATATACTAAGTACAATCTAGAAAATTATTACTACCTATGCATGTGGGATAATAAAATATACTCACGGGACGAATTACAAAGCATATGCATCCAACAACACTATACTAACAAAATAAATAAAAGGAACACATAGGTTCCTAACAGGAACCCATATGATTCATCCCTTAGAATGCCTATATTCATTAACTCATCTTCCCCAAGATTCACAAACTCTAATGAGGTATCCTTCCAATCTTCATATTTCTCAATCTCTCCCTGCCATTGGGGAATGCTAGCCTCTATCTTCTTTGCTAAATTGTTTTCCCAGAAAAAGTCTGGGAGAGACTCAGACATGAAACTTCTTATGACCCCAACCTGATGAGAAATCCACTCATCCATCACTAACACCTTCTTCTTCATAGCTTTAAGGCATGATATCACTCTTCGATAGTGATGTCCCAGGACCAGAGGGCCCGGGTGTTTCGGAAGCAAGGGGGCACACTAATTCTATCAGGATTCCCAAAATATTGGCATTGGTTGCTTTCAACTCCAATATCTTATGAGATTGCTTCTCATACTGGTCCTAAATAGCCTAACTCACTTTATTTAGGAGGTCTAATTCCCCCTAGTAATTTATTTTACCCAGAGACACCTTTGTGAACACATATTCTTCGACAGCTACCTTAGAATCCTATTTTCCTGCTAGAGCGGTGGAAATTGTTGCCACAATATTTCCATCTAGGGCCCTTCTAGTGTTGTGAAGGGTACAATCCTTCTTGAGATTCTTAGGAATTTGGCTCTTGGACAACATTTCGACAAGTGATAGTGGAGATGTGATGGCAGTTAGATATTTTATTTTACAGGCTTCGACTAACCACTATGGCAGGGCATCTAGCCTGCCTAGTACTATCGTCGATCTTGCAGTGCCCCTGGGGTTCAGTTCAAGACCCCCTCTAGACATATAGTCCACTGTGTCAATGGGTTCCTCACTTGGGTTCTCTTTTTCTCCCTCCTCATTACCCTCTGGAATGTCTTCCATAGGTGGGCAATGTGGTGGAGGAGGCTGAGGTAGTTCATTCAAATCTACTTGTTGAAATATGGCCGTGAATTTGTCGACCACTATTTTTGGTTGTGCCAACAAAATTTTCTTTCCAGTGAAGCCAAGGGGCACAATGTCAGAGGTTACAGTTTCTCCTGAAGGTCCAGTTCCCTCTTCAGTCGACACCTTCTCCATGGCTGGTTCATTCTCTTGTTCTTGTGGCATTTCCTTTTCTCCTTTGGCCTCTTCAGGTTGAGGCTCATCTTCTTTTTGGGCAGCCACATTTTCTATACCTATTGACTCAAGTATGGAAACATCAAATTCTTGTTCTATTGTCCCTTCTATGGTACAATCAACTATACCCTGCAATTCTCCAAGATCACCCACTGGAAGAAGTCATCAACATAGATCTGTGCTATCTCTGGGGGACTCTCTGGGGGATCTTCCTTCTTGGAGGAGGAAGATGAGGAAAGTACCTCAACCTCAAGTACATCCTCAGGCTTTGGGCCTGGTTCTTTATTTTGTAGGGACTAACTTTCCTTTTGTTTCTTTCTTGAGAGTGGCACTTTGGGTTATGTAGCTATTGATGTTCTAGTGATTTCTAATTCACATGCTGCACTTAACAAAATAGCTAGGGACAGAGAACCTCCTGGTGCGGGATAGGAGCCTAATGAGGTAGCTCCAAGACCAAAAGTCACTCCAGAGTTTTCTGCATCCATTAATTTTTGGGAGTACTCCAACTTTTCACCCAACTTCTCCATCAGGGGGCCCAAAATGAAGTCTGAGACCTACGGCAGGGTGCCAAATTTCTTCTTGCCATGGGCTTTGGATTGCTCTCAATTGGCTAAGCAGTACATATGAGTGGTTGCACTCAATTGCTTCTCTCGAGATGGCCTTGACATGCAAAATTTTTGGCGTATCCTAATCCACCAGAGGGAGATCCATCTTATCGATACCTATACTTTTATACTCGGGGTCCTCTTGGGGCCCGGTGTCAAAAAAAGTCTGTGGGAATGTCCGGAGCTTCAGCTGTTCCATCATCCCTTTTTTTTTATCTTGGTGTAGTGTCACCTCCGGACATCATAATCATCCTAGTAGTTAGCCCAATAATCTTCTATGTTGAACATGGGGGTTTACCTTCTTTGGCATCAACCTTTCCAGTCACCAAAGGGGATCATAATCATTTCGGCTAAAAGAATATTTTGCTAAGTTGAAGCTACCTAGCTCATTTTCTACTTCATGGGCCGCAACGAGGGAGAAAGAGTATTCCCTCCAAATGAAAGGGAATTTTGAGGTGGTGATTTTCTTGAAAGTAGTCAAGGCACGAGCCTCCAAAATTTTCCTTCAAAACTCTAGCAAAACTATCATGTCCCTACAATATTTGGGAAATAGGAAGGGTTCTCTAGAGAAGCCGAACACCTGAATGTAAGTGTGCTAGAAAAATTGGATGAAGTAACACCCCCATGCACCAAATAGGCTCATGGCCCATGGGTATAATCTAAATCCCTGATCACCAGTGATTTGCTTGATCCCGTGAAAGATGAAGGCATCGTTGACTCTATCTACATGTTTGAAAATGATGTCAGTCTAGTTGAAGAGTGCCTTGTTTGTGGTCATACCATATAAGAAATAATAAGTCCAGGAAAAGAATTCATGGGCATGCAGCTCCCCAAAGATCCTACATAAGAAGATAATTCCTACTTGGATGGGCTCCTTGAAGTCAGAGAAAGGAAGTTCTGTCTGCATCTTCTTGTAGTCCTAGCGCATAATTTTTAGCCATTGTGTGTTGAGCTCGTGACGGGCCATGTCTGCCGCATCCTCACACTGAGAGAAAAAAATCCTACAAATTATAGGATACGCCATGCTCTGGCAGTGGTGTCATGGTCTTATGTGATGATGGACACTGGGAATCTGTAGGGAGTTGGGGAAACCAACACAATAGCCATATTGCCTTGGCAATAACCCCTAGCCAAGAGAAAATTAGCTCTGGCACTTGTACTGAGCATGGAAACCAGCTGCTTCAATAATTATCGATGCCACTAAGTTAAATGAGATGGAGTCATTGGAGTGTCAAAGCTGATGGATCATTTGAATAAGGCCCTACAATTTGGCCTAGGTATCAAAATCTATGTCAATGATCTCCATAAGCGCAGACTCATTCTAGGACCCCTAAATTGTCCTGTTATTATTATATTTCTGGGTTAGCGGATGCTTTGCCAATATTATCTCTATCTTGTTCCTCTTGCTGGTGCCTATAGAGGCACTAGGGAGTTCCAAACTTTCGGGAGGTGTAGATCCTGAAGCCATGTCTTTCTTTCTTTGAACTGTACCTATGAACCGAACAACTGTCACTATATAAAAATTAAAAGGTTTCAGATTCTGGAGGCCCTGAGAGTAACCTCACCTTTTCACCTGAAATAGAGAAATGTTAAGGCATCCTAGATGGGATCATATGCTCACAATTAAATACTATTTTAACACATGAACATTTCTTACTTACCAAGGATCCATCTATGACCCACAAGGGGTCACATGAGGTGGAAAAGGCCAAGATTACTAACACACTTGACATTAACTTGACAAGAAAACAATCGTCATTGATAAGCCATGTAGCCATGCTATCGTAATCTAACATGTGCATGTCCACTTGGATGAGTAATGACATTTAATGGACACTTGTGCTATTGTGAGTGGCATGAACGCCACTTGGGACAAATTTTGAATGCTTTTCCTACAATTTTTTTTTCATTAAGATGGAAAGGATGAAGGAGAGAGAAAAGGCTAACGTCCTTTGAGTGAGCTGGCCTTTGTAACTAGCATGTTCATCACCTCGACGTCCAAGGCTGCACTAACCAAGTTGGTGAACCTAGTTATTGGGTGGACATGGCCTGATAGCCTCATAAAGAATTGGGGTGACAAAAGGTGCCCAGGAATTTATTTTGAAAAACCCAACTGGGTAGACCCCTTAGAGATGCCATGTCTCTGAGAGAGAATGAAAATGAGGTGCTATAGACTTGCAAAACTTCAACAGACGACACTAAACCTAAAATAGGCTACCAAAACTCGAAGACTCAAACCTACAATGCTTACAAACCTGAATTTATAGACAATATACAGAGACTAAGCTCTACAAGGAATTTGCAGGCAATTCACAGAACATATACACAATTTACATAGAGAAAACTAGGTGAAATTACAAAGTCCTTGGTAGGAAACAACCCATATTTATAACATTTACTACCCAACAGAGCGAGCATCTCTTCTTCTGAGTTGGACAGCTACAAAAGGGAGGAGATGCACCAGGCTCAAGGAAAACATCATGCCAAAGGTAGATGCAACCCTGAGATGAAAAGAATGAACATACAACAAACACAGACAAATCTAGAGAACACACTAAAAGTAATGAAAATAGTGAGAAATTCGTAGAGAAAGATGAAAATAAACAAAACACAAAGGAAGTAGAATGAAACAAGACCAAAGGGAAAACCCAAGAGCCTACTTGAACCTCGAAATTACAAATGGGGATACTGCAAACCACTTCACTCTATCATCTAAACACTCCATGCACTTCCACACCTTCTATCTCAGATGTCTCAGCTCAGAAAACAAATTTCTTCGCTCTCTAGAAAATTTGCTAGAAGGTAAAAGAAGCTTGCGGTAAGTGTAAAAATGAAAAGGTAAAAGGCCTTAAATAATTCCTAGGAAAGTGCATTAGTTACAAAAATTAACATCAATAAACATGTTGGCAACTGGGGTCTAGACTAAAATAGCTAACGATCATTCACCCTCGAAGAAAAGAAAATACGATCATCAGATGCGAAGGATCCGAAATCACCCACTTGGGAATGACACTCTAGGACACGGATCCTGGAGGCAACAACAAACACCAAAGAAAGGAAAATACTAGATGGGACTAGAAGATCCCTGAAGAAACAAGGAACCAAGCCAAAAAACAAAAAGGGAAAGGAAGGAGAAAACCAAAAAGAAAAGGAAGAAATAAAAAAGAGGGGACCGAACATTTTGCACACAAGATGTAGGGACGTGTATGTAGGGAATAAAAAATAGTGACTCATTGGGAGATATTCCTTATGCATGTGAGAACTCCAAAACTTTGGTTGAAATGACGGGAACCTTACCATCAGTGGAGAAGTGTCGTCATGGCGTTACTTCGAGAACCGGGGAAACTTGTCTAGACTCAGATATTAATCTTTTCCAATGTATCTTAGGCTTCAAATGAAGGGAGGGTGGAGAAACCTGGCCAAAGAAAAGGAAGAGAAACCACACTAACATAGAAAATTTGGTGTACGATAGGTTCTTCATCACTTCTCGGGTTCAGGACCTTCCGCATCCAACTTCTTTCATTTCTTTCTCTTTTTTTTTGTGGATGGGGGAAGGTACTACTTTCAACAGATTCCTCAAGCTTAGCTTGTTACTGTGGAGGTACTTCTTTCACCTCATCATCCTATTTACTACTGAGTGGAGCGAAAAGGCCTAACCTGAGAAACACCTTTGCAATTTATTTCTTTCATTCAGGCACCCCTTTCTGAGAGTGCGGTCGATCTACCTTTCTCTGAGCGCTTTTGTTCTTTGAATTTAAGCAATTGTACTTTTCAAAATAACAGTCAACTTTTGTTCTTCTGAGGAGAAACATCAATACCTAGCTAAGATAAGATTCTTCGATGCTCGAAGCCCCATACCAGGAACTTCCCAAGATGAGAATGAGGCTAACCTTCATTCAATGCCTAGTTCAGGACCTCTAAAATGTGTGAGGAGAATCTCTCATCTTTCACGACCATTATGCGATGCATACCAATCTAATAGAAGAGGTTGAAACACCGGGGCCAAAGAAAAATAAAAGAGACCAAAATAAAAGGATAGAAGAGACACACAAAAGGACCAGGGCAAAATCCCCCAAAACTATTTACAAGGGAGGGTGTGTCAGAGTGACACGCCTGAAGGTTACTTACGAGAGGTATATACATATGGTACATCTCCCGCACGAGGATTTCATTCTTCCACCTTACTCAAAGTAATGTTTAAGGAACTTCCCATTGACTGGAAGTGGGATAGCTTCTCCGGTTAAGGAGTTGAGGTGGTATGTGTTGGCCCCAAAAATTTCATAAATTTGATAAGGTCTGAGCCAGAGCCATTAGAAATTGGTATATTTTCCCTTCTTCTCTCAGACCTTGTCCCACAAAAGGACCAAGTCTGAGAGCTGAAAAGCTTTGAATTGGGATCATTTTTCAAACAATCGTTTGACCATAGCTTGGTACTTTGCAAAATATTCCAATGCGTGATCTCTTTGTTCTTCTAATTGTATCGAGTTAAGGAGATGCACTTCAATGATGTTATCTCGATCATCAAAATCTTGCATGAATGGTAGGACTGGGATTTGTAGGTTTACTGGGAATAATGGTTTTAGGCTATATACCAGATGAAATGGGGAAGTCCCCAAGGTGGCCTTGATATAGATGCGGTCTGCCCACAAGGAAAACCTCAGTTTCTGGTGCCAATCTTGGGGGTTCCTTTCGAGGTGTTTGATTACCTCTAAAAGGTTCTTGTTGGTTCATTCTGATACCCCATTTCCTTGCAGGTAATAATTACTGGAAAATTTGGGGGTAACACCCCTACTGTAGGCCCATTCTAATAATTGAGCAGAGGAAAATGGTGGGTCATTATCACACACTAGGACAAAAGGCATTCCAAACCTGGTGATGATGTTTTCTTCAATAAAATGAATTACTATGTTCATGGTGTTGTTCTTGCATTGTATAGCCTTCATCCACCTGGTGTAGTAATCAGTGTCATTCAAAATGCATCAGTGATTTGCAGATGAATTGGGATTGACCTCTCCTTTGAAATCAAATGCCCATTGGGCTAAAGGTCTTGTCTTGAATACAAGGTAGAGAGGCATTTCCAGATTCTTCTCACTTGAAGCAACAGTTTGACAGGTGTGGCACTTTCTTACATGTGCATAGACATCCTTAAAAACATGGGCCCAATAGTATCTAGCTCAGAGGATCTGATGGGCAGTGGTGTCTGCTGACCTGTGTCTAGTTCCAAAGCGACCATGAAATTCTTCTATCATTTTTACAGCCTGTTCCTGGTCAAGACACCGGAGGTAGACACCCTCATGGTTTCTTCGAAAAAGGGTCTCATTTTCTATCACAAAATGTGCACTTTTTAGCTGGAGGGCCCAACATTTACTAGGGATGAGCCCTTTCAAGCAGTGATTATTTAGTAGATGGTGTACCAAGTCTGCATACCAGGGATCTTGAGTGATAGATTGTATGGTGTAGGTGTGGCATTCAATATGTGGGTTGGTTTCAGCCATGGATTTTCATAGTCTTTATCCTCGGACAAGTTCATAGGCTAAATTTCTAGATCATACTCTTGGAGGATGGCCATCCACTTCCCCTGGCGCTCACCCAGTTCACTCTGAAGCAATAAAGACTTGACGGCCTAGTCAGGGATGATGGCATGCACTTTTCTACGAAGGATGTAATGTTGGAATTTCTCAACCACCCAGACAAGGGCAAATGGTTTCCTTTCCAGAGGTGAATATTGTACCTCTCCATTTTTGAAGGAGGAGCTCATAAATGCAATAGGTCATTCTTCCCCTTCTACCTTTTGAGTTAACACGGCTGCAGCAGATTGGGCGGAGAAAAAAGAATATATGTGAAATGAGAGGGAATAGTCTGGGCTAGCCAGAACAGGGGCCTCTGTGATAGCTTGCTTTATTTTGGAAACATCCTATTTTTCCTCCAGGCTCCACTCAATTTTTGTATCCTTTTTCATCATATTGTTCAAAGTTTTTACAACCTCGGCAAAACTAGTGATAAAATGCCAGACAAAATTGATCTTCCCAAAGAAAGACCTCATCTCTTTCTTACTACCTGACATCTGTAATTTTAGCAGAAATTCAACTTGCTCAAGGTCAATAGATATACCTTTCTCTGAGACAATGTGTCCTAAAAATTTCCCTTTGGTTACCCCAAATATACATTTCTTTGGCTTGAGGGATATACCAAACCAGTGGCACCATTCACAAATCTTAGTGAGATGGGCCAGTTGATCATGTCTCTCTCTAGAGAACATAGTTAAATTATCCATGTCGATGATTATACATTTATTGACTAAGCCTTCAGAAGATATGTCCATGGATTTATGGAACGTGCCCCGACGTTAATCAACCCGAAGGGAATTCTTCTATAGGCAAACATTCCCCATTTGGTGGTGAATGTCATCTTGGCTCTTTCCTCAAATTTAGCCATAACCTAATTGTACCCAGAGTACCCATCCAAGAAGGACATCATCTGGAAACCATTAAAAATTTGTAACACCTCATTGAACAAAGGGAGAGGATGGTTATTATTTTTTGAGGCTCTATTCAAACTCTGGAAGTCAACACACAATCAGATTTCCCCATTCTTCTTCCAGACTAGTACTAGATTAGCCACCCAAGTGGTATGTCAGATTGGAAAAATTATGTGGGTGGCCAATAGCTTCTAAAGCTCCTAATGGATAAGGGGCTCAATTAGGGGATTGACTAGTCTTTATTTTTTCCAAAACAGCTTGGCGTCTAGTTTCAAGGGGATGGTGTGTGTCATGATAGAACTATCATAGGTCTTGAGATCTTCATATCCCTAGACAATTATGTTAATATATTCTTGGAGGACCGCGAGAATATTCTCTTTCTCCTCTAGATAGAAAGAGGTACCAAGTGGATGAACTTTTCTTCAATGCTCATCCCAATGTTTACCTTTTCATATTTTCCCCCATCGTGGGTTTGAGATGTTCTATCTTGAACTTGCGGGTTAGAGTCAAAAATGTGTTCGAGAGAAACCATCCTCTTTGGTATGGTGTTTGTGGGAAGATTGAGGATCCCATCCTCATTTTCTTATTGTTAGGTATCATCATGTTCTTCTTCCTCCATTATCTAGTCTTTAAAGACACCGACATTTTCCATGAAGGTGAGTATGTGTTTATCATCATCAAAGACCTGAAGATTAGTTACATTATCAGGTATGAAGGGTGTGGACATCATCTCAACTAAAAATCTCCAGAGTTGGAAACTTTCCATAGGTTCTAAAGTATAGGATAACATGGATAAAGCATTTGGAACATAATTATGTTTCCAGGGAATTACTTTGATACCAAAATCATTGAAATCCTCTATTAAGCTCCATGCCTGGTTGCGATAAGCTTTCAATCATTTATCATGGCATGTGTATTGAATCTAGATTTTTCATACTATACGTTCTGAGTCACCCATTTCCTAGAGGTATGTGACTCCTTTCCTAAGGGCGAGCAGGAGCCTGAGGACCAAGGCCTCATACTCATTAACATTATTGGTGCAGTCAAACTAAAAGTGATACGATGCAAGGAAAGACTTTCCTCGAGGGTTCATCAGTTCCACGCTGGCTCCGCAACCTTGTTTAGATTGGGATCCATCAAACTTAAGGATCCAGACATCACTATTGGCACATTATGGTTGCGTAGTTTGAGTGAGGGTTTTGGTTTGTTTGGGATGGGGGGCAGGTTCGGGTGCATCCCCTAACTGAGGAGATATGGGGACCAAAGAATCCCCTAGAGGAGTCTCTACAAGAGATCCCTCAAAAGCCAGTTCATTGGATGTGCTCATGGTTGGACCTCTTTGGGGTGGGGCATGGCCCCTATGTCATTCTACTCAAAATTCTTTAAGGTGAACCTTGGCAGCATCTACACATGGCATGCATTCCAGCTTTGAATGGTTTTTATAATGAACTCGACACCAAGTGCTAGATAATAGGGATGTTAAACTTTTCTTGTCACCTTGAGATCTCACCTGCTATTTTAGCTTAATGATGACATCATGAATCCTTTGAGTGATGACAGGATCTTCATAAGATATTGTTCCCCCCGGGACAAAATCTAGGGTCAGGATTCCTTGGCCCTGTACAACCTGGGTTCTAATTCAGCAAAAGCGATTTCACTCACCTTACCATAATCAATCAAGGCCTATTTCATCTGAGGTTCACTTTCTACCTTGATTTGATTAACTTCTCCCCTCTAAGGGAGACATAGGTGGGAGAAGTCGGTCAAGATATATCTATTCAAGGATTTAGACCAATTCTGACTCATGAGAATCCCGTAGGTTTTAGGAATGTTGACTACTTGGATTTCAATGACATTGGATATCCAGGGATCTTGGACTAGATGGATAGGTACATTCTTTAGTTCACCCACCATCTTGACAGAAGTTTTGTCTAGCTAGACAACCATGCCCTTAGACAGTGTGGGAGTTAGTCTGAGCTTTTTACAAATAGATAGGGGCATGACATTTCCTAAAGCTCCTAAATATATTAAGCAGTTGTGTAAGTTTTTACCATGAATTTTAAGACCTAGAAAAAGGGAGGGTCCTCTGTACTCCCCTGGAATACAACCACATTAGCATCATCAAATGTCACTGACTTGGGCAGGCAGTTATGCGATTCTGGGTTCTCCAGGTACTTTAGGAGAGACTTCCTCTGTTCAGGACAACTAATTAGGACTTACATCAAGGTCATGGTGGTTGTAGTATTTTCCATCACCTTTGTGATGTAAAACTTTCCTTTGGGAGCCCACGGAGCTTTTCCTGTAAATTCACGTGTATATGTAGGCGTGGGTCCTTTAAGAGGGGGTGGGTTAACATTTTCTTGAGGGTCCAGTGGAAGATTCACCATCCTTGGTGGAATTGATGTCGTAAGGGGACCCTTGTTTGATTGGCTCTTGGTGTTTTAGGGAGTCCTGGGATTGGTAAATGTATTATCCTCAAATTCTGGAATGGAGTTGTTGAAGAAATCATGTAATTTGGGTTCTTCTCTATCTTCTTCACCATCATCGAAGAAGATGGTTTCATAGGCGAACCTAGAATGATGTGGTTCATATGAAGATTCTAGAGGAGGAGAGTCAGTGTTTTTCTGCCTATCACAGTAGGAGATCACGATGATCTTCTCCAGCGTGGCGCAGTTTACCTCAGAGTGCAAACTAGTATCATGTAGCTGACACTAGGATGTCAGGGGTGGAATTCAGTGAGCTGCATAGAATGGCTAGGTCTCACACCTCCCTGGATGTTAGGATAACTTGGGGGACACCCTCATTGTTTAGCATGTTTCCATTATTGTTAAAATGGTTCTCGGGCCCAGAGTTATTGGAACTTCGTTGTCTCAGAAAGACATTCCCCCTTTGGGAGGAGTTGGTTCCATGGGATGTGGGGGGTCCCATCTTTAGCTACCTTGTGTCAGTAGTGAGTGAGGAAACTAGCTTCCAGAGGGATTCGACCTCGATGGACAGCTGGGTAGTGGTGTTGCAATGGTTTGATTGAGGTGGTGGGAAAGGCGTAGAGGCACTTTCCACTGCTGGAGGCGAGCCTCTAGATGTTGGTGCCTAGAAGAAAGGTACTCCAGGTAGTGGGGGAACTGTAGTTTTCTTTTGTGCCCAGGGAGCATACTCCAGGGTTGGAGGATTTTGGTGACGAGTGGGATAGGCATACCGAGGCACCAGATTCATCGTAGGGGCACCTAGCATAGGACTGGGGTCATATACTCCCAGGTATGTTGTTCCACTAGGTTATGCATTGTAAGGTAAGCCCTAACCGATACCATCAAGAGCTTTACTCAAGTTCCAGGACAATTTGACGATGAGATTGTAAACCTTAGCCAAGGTATCCCTGTCGTTGGCGACGGTGGTTCTCTAGAGAAGGGTAGTGACAAATGCGTCCAAGGAATTAAGGTATGTTTAGATAGTCACATCAGTAGAGGGGGCGAAGGGTCCCATACACCGCTTTAGAGCCCTCTGGAACCAATGGTTAAAGGTTTCCAGAGGTTCATTAGGCTCCTTTCAAATAGATATAAACTGACTATGAGACTAGGTCGGGTACACATGAACCCGAAACGTTGTCAGAAAGGCAGCCTCCATGTCTTGCCAACTATTGATGGATTTGGCAGGTAAGTTCAAGTACTAGTTGAACTCGCTCTCTCTGAGAGACAGTGGGACCATTTTTCTCACTGACACATCCTCATGTTGTATGCGGTGTCGGTTCATAGCATCTTTGTAGGCTTGTAGGTGTCGTTCTGTGGTTCAAGGGTCTAGATGTTCATACTTGGGACAGATCTTCTCTAGGTGTGGGGGAAATAATTGATAGCATTGGGAAACTGTCCCATGGGAGACCTAGTCTTATTGAAGTACACATCCATTGGGATGTTAAGGTTGACAGTGAGATTGGTCGCTAGGATGTGCTAGTTAACTTGAATATTCTGGGGGGCTATGAACCCTGCAGGCACGGGTTTGAAAGGCTTCTTCTTATGGTATGTCTTCTATGTTTAGGTAGGGATCTAAGTTTTGCAAACTCTTTGGGGTTAGGGTTTGAATGTAATATACTTTTGAATTACAAGGGTGGGAATGACCCTAATCTATGGAAAGCTTAACTTCTAAAACTACTACTTGCAGAACCCTCGGGAGGTATGGTGTCAAAACCTTCAGGGGAGGATGAGCTTATTCCCTCCTTCTAGTGCTAGTTTTTGTTGATAGGAATTTGTGATGGTCTGGCCAATGGGAGATGAGTTGTCACCGAATACCAGAGTATTGACCAACTTTGCCTGAAGAGGCGTGCGAGAGAACTAGCTCTCCTGGCCTCCAAGCACCTGGTTATCAGGTCACGAGGGTGTAGGCCTAGATAAGTTGGACAAGTGGCTATTTATTTTGAGGGGATAGCTATTTTTGTCTCATCGACCTCTGAGATTTTGATGGTAATGGTTTTCCTACAAGCACTCTTTATATCTAGCGAAGAAAACAAAAAAAAGATAGAACAGGGTTAGTATAGATATCTAACTATATCCATGACATACATTTCTTTAGCATCAACAAAGTTCCAGATGAACAAAAGTAACAAATACTGAACATATACATATAATCTTCAACCATATGTATATCAGTAGCAAAGTAACATATTTCATTAAATCATTGCAAGAACTAGAACAAAGGACATAATGAAGCATACAAAGGTATATTGGTTAAAGTAGACCTTTAATTTGTCTTGTCAAAATCCCTTCCCAAACTGTACAAGCCTCTCTCAAGGCATATAGCTTTCTGGATGTGAAATCGCTCGCTAATTCCAAGACTAGAAACAACACAAAGCATGGGGCTGAATGGTGTTTCTCATTCTTTCATTAACTTCAAATCTAGCATCACTGGTAGTTACACTAGTGGCCTTCAAGGGAGCATTAATCTACTCTAAACTTAAAAATGACATGATTTCTATAAAAATGAAAGCTTGTATTACTAGTGGACAACAAAATCATCAATTTTATGACCCTTAGAATGGCGTCAGACTTTGTAATTATAGAAAATTTTAACTACCTAATGGGACTACCCCTACACTAGCTATTTATATTATATTACAATATTTACAGCCGGTACTACCTGTACTGTTAGAATTTCCCTAATATAATACAATCATTTGAGAAGAAAAAAGAGGAAAGAGAGAAAGAAGCTTCAGAAAAATTGCCCTCGCAAAAAATCATCCTTGTACTTGCATATGTGATGGAGCTTCACTAAGTGACCTAGGCCATACACCCTCATTAATTCTTTTCTCTTCTTTGGTGATCGAGCAGGCCTTCGTACGCCAGATATTAAATACTAGAATGACATCTCAGGACCCGGGAGGTGTCTGCAATGAACTTTTGGGCCAATAGTGACCGATCATGTGCTGAAGGATGATCACAGACTTGACATCATATTATAGATAGTGATTAGCCGGCTCAGGGGAGCTATCAACACTTATCACTAAAAAGAATACGAAATTGAGGACCCAAAGTCTGGGATCTCAGAGCTTACACTCAAAGAATAAAGAATGCTTATGTATTTTTCTTCTAGTGAAGGATCCCCAGAGTTCAGGAAACATTATTGGCCTTTGAAATTATTGTATGCCTCTATAATCTAGAGTATGCCATCTTCTTCTACATCCTTCAAGCAATCCCAATGATCAACTGATCCTTCAAAATGGAGGCCGACATCTTCGACCTTATCTTTTAACTCTACAGCCACCTTGGCCGCATCATGGGATTTGAGTAGCACTTGGGAGAGTTCCACCATGGTGGCTCCACTAACATCTCCCTGAGGCCAGAATTGAGCCTTGGCCAATTCATCAAACTTACCAATTATAGAATTGACAGGAGTATAAGTCCCTGGGCTGAGAGGATATTTGTCTAATGGATTCCAGACCACCTGCAGTTTTTCTTCCAACACTCATACTAGTTGCTTGCCAGTTTTGACTTTGAATGCAATTCTGGAGTATTGAGTTTGGAGGAACCTGTATGATTCATCCCCTAGAATGCATGTATTTATTAACTCATCTTCCCCAAGATTGAGAATCTCTAACAAAGTATCCTTCCAATCTTCATATTTCTTGATATCTCCCTACCACTAGGGAATGGTGGCCTCTATCTACTTTTCTAAATCATTTACCCAGAAAAATTATGGGAGAGACTCGGATAGGAAACTTATTATTGCCCCAACATGATGAGAAATCCACTCATCCACCGCTAACACCTTCTTCTTCATAGCTTTCAAGGCATCAACATCGCTCTACGGTAGCGATGTCCCAGGAACTGAGGGTCCAGGTGTTTCAAAAGCAAGGGGGTGCACTAATTCTATTAGGAGTCCCAAAATATTGGCATTGGATGCTTTCGACTCTTGTATTTTATGATATTGCTTCTCATACCAGGCCTGAATAGCCTTACCCACTTTTTTTAGGAATTCTAATTCCCCTTGCTGATTTATTTTACCCAGAGACACATCTGTGATCACATATTCTTTGGCAGCTACCTCAGAATCCTCTTTTCCTGTTGGAGGGGCGGCAACTGTTTCCAAAAAATTGCCATTTGGGGCCCTTCTAGTTGCTACATATTGTCCATTGTGTCAATGGGGTCCTCACTTGGTTTCTCTTTTTCTCCCTCCTCATCACCCTCTGGAATGTTGTCCATAGGTGGGCTATGTGGTGGAGGCTGAGGGAGCTCAGTCAAATCCACTTATTGAAATATGGTCACAACTTTGTCGGCAATTTTTTCTAGCGGCGCTAGAAAATTTTTCTCACCAATGAATCTCAAGGGTATAACATTAGAGGTTACAGATGCTCCTGAAGGTCTGGTTCCCTCTTTAGCTGGCACCTGCTCCATGACTGGTTCATTCTCTTGTTCTTGTAGCATTTCATTTTCTCATTCGGCCTCTAAAGGTTGGGGCTCATCTTCTTTTTGGGCCGCCACATCTTCTGGCCCTATTGACTCAAGTATGGGAACACCAACTTCTTGTTTTGTTGTCCCTTCTATGGTACAATCAACCATACCCTACAGTTCTCTGTGATCACCCACCTAGAAGAAGTCATCAACATAGATCTATGCTATCTCTGGGGGACTTTTTGGATGATCTTCCTTCTCAAAGGAGGAAGAGGAGGAAATTACCTCAACCTCAGTTACATCCTCAGGCTCTAGGCCCGGTTCTTTATTTTGCGAGGACCAACTTGCCTTTTCTTTCTTTCTTTAGAGTGGCATGTCAGGTTCTACAGCTACCAATGTTCTGGCGATTTCTAATTCACATGCTACACTTAACAAAATAGCTAGGGATTTTCACCCAACTTCTCCATCAGGGGGGCCAAAATAGGGTCTGAGACCTGAGGTGGGGTGCCAACTTTCTTCTTTTCATGGGCTTTGGATTTCTCCGGGAACCTGAGGCTCGCACAAAATGTTTGTCCAACCGGACACTCTTTGGGAAGACCTTCTCAAAATACAAAAGGTTGTGCTTAATTACTGCTCTCAAGATGGCCTCGACATCCAAAATTTCTAGCGTATCCCAATCCACCAGAGGGAGGTCCATCTTATCTATACTTGCACTTTTATACTCAGGGTCCTCTTGGGGCCTGGTGTTAGTACTAACTAAGAGGGGGGGTGAATCAGTGGCCTCAAAAATTAATCCTTAAATCAACCCTTAAAACTTATTACCACTTTTAAGCCTCTAGTTATACTCATTCCTACAAGATGAATGCCTTGAAATACTTATAACAAATTGCTACTTGTCAGATTGCTTTGTAAAACCTTCTTATGTATGTTTACCGATAAGAAGTTATCTATTTATTGAAACACAATAAATAACTAGAGTATACCGCTCAATCTAGAATTGCATATGTGAAATGTAAAACAGTAAAGTAATGAAACATAAACACATGACACATGGATTTTTAACACGGAAACCCTGTTAAGGGAAAACCCACTAGGACCGGTACCCCAAATTTTCACTCTTCTAAAGTGAGCTTGGTTAATAGCCAACCCTGTTAAAGGTTACAAACACACTGTTAGGTGTGACCTTGTTAGAAGATTTAAAAGATAGTTTGTCACTTATTATCTGGCATCTAATGTTACCATCCTTGATCAAACACTCACTTGGCCTGTCAATAGGTATCGGGCATATCCAATGCTACTTTGTATGATCAAAAATTTTTATACTCCTTGGGATGTATCTCAATTATAGAAGACCGTTAAGTCCTACTCAGTTAAGAGACTTGATGCTTCAATGGTTAAATTGAAACATTAAAGTGATTTGTTCATACATACAACTTAATTGTAGATTTTCAAATCTATTGTAAGTGCATTACCTCTTTGACCAATATAATTAATTTGATACCTTTGCTCCACACTATTCTTCTCTGTGATGTTGTTTCACTATTCGTTGCTGTCAGTAGAATCTAGCTCTTTCCTTAGCTTGTTGATCAGGTCTGAATGAAGACTCTCTTCTCCTTTAGAATCTCTTTAGCATCTTTCTTCTTTTCTCTTCTTCACCCCACAATTCATAAAGAATTGGGTTTGTCTCTTTATAGACATAATTTCACCTTTTCTTGGCTTTCTTGATTCCTTGCATGATCAACAATTCTCGCCAATTAGATTTAAAGAAAAACTCCAGTTTTATCTCACAGAAATCTTCTTGCCAACTGGACAAAGTAGCTTTAAATTTATTACTTATCCTTAGCTTTATCTGGTCGATTAAAACAATGATAAGTATCAATTAAGTCTATTTTTAGCTCTTGACAGCTAAGCATTTTTTCATTTCTGAACTCTTTGTTCTGTTGGTTAATACTTTAGTTAGTCATCGATGATAACTGACTATTCCGTCGGTGTGACTTCAGTTTTTATCGGGATCTCTATCCTTGTCTTATCCGTCAGGCAACACTGTAATTCTGTCCTTTGGGTTACACTTTGATTTTCTCATCGAGAAACACTATGACTTTTCTCATCGATAATGTTGTGCTTTTGCTCGTCAGGTAACATTGTGACTTTTATCTTTTACTCTGTCCTTCGGTGTGCACTTTATCAGTGTATACAGTCACTTTATGAATACTTGACTTATATGTATTACTGATAGCATAGCCTTTGATTCATTGAATCTTTGAAGTCTTTGGCAGTATGTCCATGACCATACAGATTATATCAAGTTGACATCTATGACAATACAATACATTTATTGATTTAATGCCTTTCATGATCATCAACTTAACATCTTCAAACATTTAATCAGTTATAGTTCATCACCTGGTATCTAAAAAATTCTGTGGGAATGTCTAGAGCTTGAGCTATTCCATCATGCATTTTGTTATCTTGGTGTATTTTAGCCTTCGGACATCATAATCATCCTGGCAGTTGGCCCAAAAATCTTCTATGTGTCAAACATGGGGGTTTACCCCCTTTGGCATCAACCTTTCCAGTCGCCCATGGGGATCATAATCTCTATGTCTGAAATAATATTTCACTAAGTTGAATCTACTTAGCTCATTTTATGCTTCCCGGGCCGTGGCGAGGGAGCAAGAGTATTCCTTGAAAATGAAAGGGAATGTCAGGGTGGTGACCTTATTGAGGGCAGTCAAGGCATGAGCCTTCAAACATTTCCTGCAAAACTGTAGCAAAACTATCTTGTCCTCACAATGTTTGGATAATAGGAAGAGTTCTCTAGATAAGCCAAACACCCGAATGTAAGTGTGCTAGGAAAACTGGATGAAGTAACACCCACATGCACCAACCAAGCTCATGGCCTGTGGGGATAATCTGAATCCCTGATCACCAGTGGTTGCCTTGATCGTGTGAAAGATGAAGGCATTGTTGACTCTGTAGAAATGTGGAAAACCCTAGTCCCACTGAATTTGGGGAAAGTTTCCCCATGGAGAAACCTGACCAGGTCCTTCCCCGAGAACACCAACCATTGTTAAACCTTAGATCCCCTAGCACTATCGGGAAAGCGACCAAAGGACGTAGGAAGTCATGTAGAACTTTCGCTCTATATCGACCCTCCTCATCTGGATGTCTACATTTTTGACAATGATGTCAGTCCAATTGAAGAGTGCCTTATTGGTGGTCATACCATATAAGAAATAATACATCCAGGGGGAGAACTCTCGAGCATGTAGCTTCCCAAAGATCCTACATAAGAAGATAATTCCCTCTTGGATGGGCTCCTTCAAGTTGGAGCGAGGGAGTTCTGTCCGCATCTTCTTCCAGTCCCGACATAGACTTTTCAGCCATTGTGTGTTGAGGTGGCACCGGGTCATGTATGTCACATCCTCATACTTCTGGTGTAGACACCCTAAAATGGACAGGCTTGCGACTTTACACTAAAAACCCTAATTTTCATCTATTAATTAATGGTTTCTTAATCATTAATTAATCATCTATTTTCTTCTAAAATTCATTTCTCAAATCATCTAATCCAATCCCCAAAATTAATTAAATAATTAACTTTATTTAATTAATTAAGATTTAATTGATTATTTACCATTATTTAATCAATTAAACTCAATTTCCTATAGTTTAAATCAAATATTTAAACTTACTAAATTATATTCTTCCAATTAAATTAATTTCAATTAAATTAATTTAATTTCATCAAATAAAGCAATTCTTAATTAAAAAGAATTCAATTATCTCACATGTTGAAAACAATGAATAAATAAATGAATTAAATATTCATTTATCTTCAAAGAGATAACTCCAATTACATCACATGGGTTACTCCACCCATCTCTCCAGTTCACATGTGTAACTTCACCCACCTCTTCAGTTCAAAAAGGT
>MU227016.1:125057-185396 GCA_018584345.1 Thuja plicata
ACACACTTTGAAATTATCAAATTCTCGACGCTTCTCAAGTCATAGACGCTGCCCAGCCAATACTGAGCATCAAGAACAGCGTTTCGGAAGGAGTAGAGAGAAACAATAGAAGCTTCAAGCATCGAAGAGTTTGCATTTGTTTGTCTTCCTTTTTGTTGTTTGTACATTTTATTGCTCACGTTTCTGTTATTCATTTAGTAGTTATTGCGTACTTGATTTGCATTCACTTGTGAACCTTATCTACTAACCCCCGCCCTTGGAAAGCTGTGGGAAACCGGAGAGAGAGGCGTACAACTAGAAAGCCTCATCCTTGGTGAGAGAAATAGCTCCTGCAAATTGTGAGATATGCCACCCTCTGGCAGTGGCATCATGGTCCAATGTGATGGTGGACACCAAGAATTCAAGGGGAGTAGGGGAAACCAACACAACAGCCATACTGCCTTGGTGATAACCCTTAGCCAAGAGAAAAATTAGCTCCGGCACTTGTACTGAGCATGGAAAACCAGCTGCTAGAATAATTCTCGATGTCGCTAAGTTAACTGAGATGGAGTCATTGGTGCATCAAAGCTAATGGATCATTTGAATAAGGCTCTACAATTTGGCCCAGGTACCGACATTGGTGCCAGTGATCTCTTTAAGCATAGACTCAATCCAGGACCCCTGAATTGTCTTGTTATTATTAAATTTCTGGGTTAGCAGAAGCTTTTTTAATGTCCACTCTATCTTGTTCCTCTTTCTGGTGCCTATAGAGGCACTAGGGAGTTCCAGACTTCAGGGAGGTGTGGATCCTAAATCCATTTCTTGCATTCTTTGAATTGTACCTATGAAGTGGAAAACTGTCAATATATAAACTTTAAAGGGTTTCAGATTCTGGAGGCCCTGAGAGTAACCTCACCTTTTCACCTGAAATAGAGAAATGTTAAGGTATCCTAGATGAGATCATATGCTTGCAATTTAATACTATTTTAACACATGAACATTTATTACTTACCAAGGATCCATCAATGACTCACAAGGGGTCATATGAGGTGGAAAAGGCTAGGCTTACTAACATACTCTAACACACACATGTCCACTCAATTGATTAATGAAGTATTTAATGGATAGTTGTGCTAGCACGAGTTTCATGAATGCCACTTGGGATGGATTTGGAATGCTTGATTGTCTAAATTAATTCTACCATTAAGATAAAAAGGATAGAGGAGAGAGAAAATGCTAATGGCCTATGAGTGAGATGGCCTCTGCAACTGGCATGTTCATCACCTCAACATCCAAGGCTGCACCAACTAAGATGGTGAACTTAATTATTGGGCGGACATGGCCTGATGGCCTCGTAAAGAATTGGGGTGATAGAAGGTCCCCAAGAATTATGTTTGAAAAAACCCAATTGGGTAGACCCCTTAGAGATGCCATGCCTCTAAGTAGGAAAGAAAACAAAGTGCTATAGACTCGCAAAACTTGAACAGATGACACTAAACCTACTGCGGGCTACCAAAACTCAAAGACTCAAACCTTCAATGCTTAAAAACCTAAATTTATAGATAATATATAGAGACTAAGATCTACAAGGCATTTATTGGCTATTCACAGAATATATACATGATTTCAATAGCCAAAACTAGGCAAAATTACAGACTCCCTAGCAGGAAAAAACCCCATATTTACAAAATTTACAGCCCAACAGAGCGAGTGTCTCTTCTTCCAATTTGGACAGCTACAAAAGGGAGGAGACACCAAGCTCAAGGACAACATCATGCCAAATGACAGACACAACCCTGAGATGACAATAATGAACAGACAACGAACACAGACACAGACAAAGAACACACAAAAACCAATGAAAACAATGAGAAACTTGCAGAGAAAGAAGAAAATGAACAATACACAAAGGAAGCAGAACAAAACAAGAGAAAAGGGAAAACCCAAGAGCCTACATGAACCTTGAAATTCCAATTGGGGATACAGCAAACCATTTCACTCTGTCACCTAAACACTCGACGCACTTCCACACCTTCTAGCTCAAACATCTCAGCTCAGAAAAAAAATTGCTTCACTCTGTAAAAAATTCGCTAGAAGGTAAAAGCAACTTGTGGTAAGTGTAAAAATGACAAGGTAAAAGGCCTTAAATAATGCCTAGGAAAGTGCATTAGTTACAAAAAGTAACTTCGAGAAACACGTCGGCAACCGGGGTCTGGACTAAAACACCTAACAATCATTCACCCTCAAAGAAAGGAAAAAATGATCGCTGGATGCAAAGTATTTGGAATCACCCGCTTGGGAATGACACTCCAAAACACAGGTCCCGAAGGCAACAATAGACACCAAAGAAAGGAAAAGACCGGACGGGACCAAAAGATCCCGGAAGAAACAAGGAACCAAGCCAAAAATGAAAAGGGAAAGGAAGGAGAAAACCAAAAAGAAAAGGAAGAACGAAAAAAGAGGGGACCTGACATTTTGCACACAAAATGTAGGGATGGGTATATAGGGAATAACATACCCTCAACTAAAAACCTAAACCTTTAAACTACACACAGAAAATTAAAATTTTACAGATCTAAAAACTTAAAACTAGATGTTGAAAGGAAAAATCACATTTAAATTGATGAAGAAGCAAGCAATAACATCTATAAACATCCCTTGTCCATATCTCTAGGTAAATCACTCTCATTAATGCACAAGTGTGGTAAATTACTAATATAGTGACTATACTAATAACTACAGTCTGTACTAGTACAAATTTGGAAACCGCGCGTGATGAGTGGTTCATCGTAGTTAAAAAATGTCATTGTCACTCTCAGTGACAAGACATTAATTTCTTGCAAGTTAATATACCATACATCTCATATGTCTCCATTCTAGAGACTTCCTGCAGAAATCTATTTCTTTCAAAAACTGGGCACGAGTTAAAACCTCATCCATTGATCTATGATCAATCAACGATCTCAATTAATACATTTAAAATGTACAGTTATAAAATAATAGATTTAAGGTACGTGTCAACGGTATGCTATCCATACCATGTGCAGTGATGACGAACAACTTGGCAACCAAAAAGGTGATATTAACTCGACGGGACATTGCAAACTTGCAATTATTAAATGTTTTATGAATTGTCATTTGGCATTGGCCGACACGATACGCTTGACTATTGATATTTGCCAATAAAAGACTAATTTTTCTCATTATTTTTTTCATAAAATCTACATTGTAGAGTAAAAGACAATGACCAGTCACCATATTATTAAAATTTGTTATGCTAATTTTAGATTTTACTTTTACCGTAAAGAATAACTAAATACTTTAAAATTTTGCAATTCTGCAGTTGCACACATGACACATGCAAAAGTTAAGTTATTACTGTTAAATAAATCTCAAACATACATTAAAAATTTGTTTGGCTCATTTTCAGATTCACAAATTATAAAATCATATATGTCACACATACATATTTTAAATTTAAATCCATAAAAATAATCTGAAATGAAGTTGCAAAATTTTTATTAATATTTTCTACAAATTTACAATATTCAGACTTGGAGACTTGAATTCCCTCAAAAAATTTAAGGATGAAATGAGGGAGGTTGCGATGTAGTTGCCAAAAGAAACCTACTAGAATCTGAGACTTTGATTTAAAATTTTCATGCCATAGGGTCTTGGGTAACACAACACTAAGGATTTTCCCCTTCGTCTAAGTAGAGCTCTTCAGAGATGATAAGTTCTGAGAATTCATAGAAGCATCTGTAGTCCACCAATTCATCCAAGAGAAACCATTTTCAAATAAAATCCCTACCAATCTACGTCCATTTCCTATGGCGCGTCAACTACTGAAGATTCAAGTTCAAAATAAAAGGTTTCCTGGCCACATTTTGGCCTAGCGGGAGAAGCTTGGGTAAATCAATTGCCCAAGGGATCCCCACCCCCATTTGATAAAAAATGGCAACCTAAAAATCGTCACCCAATAATTCTCATTTGTCTACCTTCCTCAAAAGAAGGAGCATATCCACCTTGTCTCCTCCGAGGTCTAGAAGAGATGCCAAAAGTTGAGATGTAATTTGTGTGTTAACTCTGTATCTATCAACATTTTCTATAAATTCACGGCCCATCACCATCCTCACAACCTCATTTGTAAAGCCTCCAACCTCCTTGCAAATTGATTCGAGGGTTTGGTCAGAGACCGGGCCCAAAAAGGCTTTCTATTCCTCCTCAAATGTGCTTATCAAATGGATAGGAGTGTCCATCTTCATAAAACCACTACCAAAATATCAAAAATTAGAATGTGATAAAAGTATACAGCCTAAAGACCTAAACCAGAGGCAGACCTGAACCAAAGGAGAACTGAAGAAGAAAGAAGCATAGATCATCTATAAATAATACTCAATTATTTCTCTAACCTTATTAATTCATTTGTCCTTCAAAATTTTTTAAATATTAATTCATATTAAATGCACGAGTGTGTGAAATCAGAAATAGCATCATGATAGGTCACAATACCCAATTTAATGTCAGTGATAAGAAATTTCTTTTATTAACTACAACTGTGATACATTATCAATTGTCCATGCAACATACTAGTAATAACCAGTTGTAAGACTTGATATGCATAATACATTTAAAATGGAGAAATGTTTGATATTAGGTATGTGTGGAACACAAGAATTGTGCAAAGTCATGCAGGAAAGTTGGTAACTAATTAGGGCATTATTCTTTTGACGTGATATTGCATTAATTAGATCCTATTTATGGTGCAGGTTAATTTGATACGTGTCATCATTTTGGTAACTTCCTGGAAAACTTTGTTACCTTCAAGAAATTGGGGCCAAAATTAAACTTCATCCATTGATCTAGGATCATCAAATAGTGTCAAATAATACATTTAACATTTTAAAATTATGGATACCAATGTGTTGAATCTACAAACAAGTTCTTAGTTGGAAAAAAATAAAGGTGATATTCATTGGATGTGATATTCCATTAATTAAATATCTGATAAATTATCATTTGGCATTGGCCCACATGACGAGTCCCATCTTTTGAAAATCACCAATAAAATATTTATTTTTCCTATAATTAACGAAAGATTAGCCAATAAAATAAATATATTTTCAAATGGTACATAAAATTCGCCAATACTATTATTTTTTTCCCTTCAAAAGAAAATCATTCGCCTCATATATTTTAATTTTTTTACTTCGAAAGAAAAAAATTTGCCTCATACAATATATACTTCCCCCATATTAATGTATTATTCGCCAGGATTTTATGGAATTTTCATTCGGTAGGGAAAAGATTGCCAATACAAACTATTTTATTTTCCTAATTTGGAAAAAAATTTGCCTTCATCAAGAAAAATTCCCCCTAAAATAATATAGGATTCGCTAGGATTTTACACTTTTTCCTAGGAGGGGGTTTCTTAAAGTTATCCCTGCTCATCTTTCTGAATCTTTGCATAATGTTATGTTGAAGTTAATTAATGATAATGTGTTAACACTTCCTCCTATCAAACCAATTGAAACCTTGAAACCTCAATCCAAATACTTTGATCCCAAAAAAAAGTTCCAATATCACCGTCAACCAAAGCATGATACTAAAAAGTGTTTTCGCTTGAAATTAGTTATCCAAGATCTTATAGATTCTATGACTATATCTGTTGATGGTGATAATGATCAAGGAAACAAATATGTGGAACCTCCTAACAAAAAATTGCAAATCTAAACCAATCATTTTCCATTCCATTAAACCAATACTATTGATCAAGCTTCTTCTTCCCAATGCATTGACTATGATGACAAAGTTACTCAAGCCAAACATGTTGTTAATCGAGTTGAGAAAGTGAAACCTAAACCTCTATCTCATCCTTTAATTTCCTTTGATCCTATCAAGACCATAAAATTACATGATAGTCCCCTCTATATTGTCGCAAAGGTTAATGGCCTTCCTACTCGTGGCACCCTTATTGATCCCACTTGCATGGTGAACGTGATAACCCAAGAACATCTTTTCAGGAAAAAATTGAAAAAAGACTTTTATGATACATTTGATGTGAAGATTCAAACTTTCAATGGTTTATTTTATCCTTCACATGGTTCCATTTCCTTCTCTATTGAATTATGTGGTAAAACTTTAGATGTTACCTTCAGTGTCATCCAAACTTCTGATTAATTTCAAGTCAAACTTGGTTTTCCTTGGCTTACCTCCATGCATGTCATGGATTCTCATATTCATAAATGTGTTAAATTTCATCATAATTACTGTTAACCATAGTCTTTATCAACCTTTTGTGCCTCACGACTTAGTTAACATTGATCTATTTTTTTATTCTATGCCTCAACCAATTCAAACTCGTCCTAGCCATTTCTTTAGATCATACCAAGCCTACATGGTTAAAAATATTTTTGAGCTGATAAAACATAAGGATCTTCCATCTCTTTTCCCTATATGTGGACTTCTTCTTACACCACCTATACCACCTCTTCCTATTTCTTATACACATACTTCTCAACCTCTCTCTCTCAACCTAGTGTGGTTCCTTCAGTTCTTCCTCATAAAGAAGAAAAAGACCCGATGTTGATTGATCTTATCCCAACCCAAATTTATAGCAAGACCAAACATAATTGTCATGCTCGTGACCACCACCACAAGTGTATTGTTAGATCTCATTAATGTGCTTCTCAAAACATTGCTTCACATCATACACCTCCTCATGTTTCACTTCCCTTTGACCCACCCATGCCTGAGCCCATGGAGGAAGTGAATTTTAAAAAAATTTAAAAGAATAAACATAACAATGCTATTCATATCTTAGATTCTATTACAATTAATCTAGATGAAGAAGATACTCTTGACGATGATGTTCTTGATGCTAAAAATGAGACCATGCTACTAATTCTAACGACATGTATGAGACTAGTTATTTTGATAATGATTTAATAGATTTCCTATCACAACAATTATCTACCACTTCTAATAGCAGTGGGCCAGTGTCCCTCGTAGGATTCGCGACATGGTTTAACAACCTCCTATAGATTCTATAAGTCTAGTGGTTGTATCGGGAATTAATAGTATGATCTTTTGGTGCAACGAAAACCACTACATGTAACAAGTGACATTAGATCTTGGTCACAGGTTTGGATCATGGAGGCCATAGAGAGTGACACTGGCAGGGGGATTGTTGGCAGTGGATCAGTGTCCCTTGCAGGATTTGTAACATGGTTTAACATCCTCATGTGTCTTCTATAAGTCTAATGGTTGTATCAGGCATTGACAGGTTGATCTTTTGGTGCAATGATAACCACTACTTGTAACAAGTGGTATTAGAGCTTGGTCACATGTTCGAATCACACAGGCCACAAAAAGTGATGCTAGAAGGGGGATTTTTGGCAGTGGGTTGGAATCCCTCATAGGATTTACAACAATGTTTAACAGCCTCATATGGATTCTATATGTATATTGGTTGTATCAGGAATTAACAAGTTGTTCTTTTGGTGCAATGACAACCACTACTTGTAAAAACTCCTAATAATGAATACAATGACCTCTCTTCACAACAGGGCCCTTGTTTGGAACTAGCTATTGTTAAATCTACTTTGCTTGATGTTTCTCCTCTTATGAGTTTTCCACCTTCCCTAAACACTATGGACCAAGATGGGGGATAGGGGATACACTTGACTAGTTCCTCTTGTGTAGCAGATTCTACTTCCTTTGGGAAATGATGATAGTTCATTTTGACATAATTATGATATACATGAGTTATTATATGACCTACTAGCCCTAGATTTGCTAGATTCCTTTTATGTTCTCTTTTGGAATGTGTTCATTTCCCTTTATTTGTCCTTTCTTAGGGGCATTTCATAGTGGAAACATTTCTTGTGGTTGCATGTACGATCCATTAAAGAAATTGATCATGTTAAGGCGTTTGCAATAGATATAACGTGGGAGCACAAACTCCACTCACATTTTTCACACACACACACACACACACACACACACACACACACACACACACTGATCTGAGGTTATTTTTCATTGGATCCTCAAAATGATCCCAACTACACACACTTGGTCCCTTAACTGACCGTACACATTTGGTCTTTAGACTTAGCACACACATTCGGTCCTATGATTGACCACCCTTCTTTGATCCCTAAGGGAGCATGCATCTCCTTAAGACTGATGATGACAGATATATTATTGAAAGATATTTCCTTTAAGAACTTATCATTGTCTATTGATTGAACTAGCATAATACAACTTTCTAGACTATTCAATTCCATCTTTTGCAGTGTCTTCCTTGAGTGGTTCACAATAAGACAAAACCTTATCATTCTCTCTCTCTCTCTCTCTCTCTCTCTCATTTTAATCTCGGTTTTGATGAGGAGTTAAGTCAGTTGGATAATTGATTTTTCTTCATCTCCTTAACCTTCATGAGATTGCCTTATTCATTTGATCTACTTTACCATTAGCATAATCTTGTCTCATACTCCCACTAAAGTTAAGGCTAAATGTACCATACAAAAAATTTAACACCCATTAATTGGATGTCTTTTAGAACCTACAAGACACCATTCTAGTGATTCCTAGATCTAGAGGTCTTTATGCTTGATTTCTCGCTTCTTTCGTGTTCTTTCCTCGAGACTTTTCCCACTGCCTCAGTCCCAAAATCACTTTGAAATTAACCCCTTAGGTACTAGGCCGACCCAAGTCATCCTTTTCATTGAGGGTTGTTTTTAAGTGGGCTCTAAGCCCAATGTAGGGGTATTTTATTCCTCGATCTCACTATGGTCGTCCTATTAAATTTGAATCCCAAAATGAGTATAAAAGGGGGTCTAATTCTCCTCTCATTTTGACATCCATTCTTTGTGCAATCAATCATTATCTAGATAGGAAAAATATCTTTCAAGTGTAAGAAATCAAGCATTCAAGTTGTGCAATTAAGGTGGAGCGTTCAAGAGTAGAAGACGATCATCCATTGAAGATCTCTAAGTCTTCAAGTCTTCTTCCATTCATATAAAGGCAATCTTCTCTCCTTGATGCAAGTTTCTCTCTCATGGTTGCCTAGTGGAGGACTTCTCAAGAAAGCAAGAAGATTCATTCCTCTTTTCCTTACATTATTTAAATCATACATTCATTGAAGATATAGGATTGAAAAGTGTAGATCCAGATATAGAACAACTTTCGGTTCTAACATTTTTCTGATAGTCATTTCCAAATTTGAAGTTTGTTCCTCCCCTCCTAGCTTTCAAGGTGAGTTCATTCTTCTTTATTTTATCTTGAATTTCCTTTTATACATCAAATCTAATATCATCTATAGTTATTAATCATTTCATTTATCTTAGTTTACATTGCTTTCATAATCTTGCATATCAATTTACATATCATACACATCTTAACACTAAAAGAATTCATCTTTAAACTTCATTTTCAAGTCTTGATCTAACATTAGAATCCCTTCATCTCATTTGGGATTTTCTAGTCTGATTTGGGTTAGAAAAGGAATCCTTTGGAGGTATTCCTAATGTAACATAGGATATCTAGACATCTACACAAAACAAACAACCCCTAGGATTTGGTGAGCCATTTCTACACACTTAGACTTGGTTCACCATTTCTTATGTTACAATATAAAATACTAACACAAACAACCAAAAGAATAAAGATAGAAAAAAAGATAAGAGATAGTACGTAGAGCTGAATACCAAGGCTAGAAGCCACCATAGTGTGGGATAAGATATAAACAAAATGAAACATAGAAAATCCCAGATATACAAAATTGGGTCCATAAACCTAGAATAAAGCAGGGGCTTTCCCCATCACCATTACTCTTTGATGTAGACCATGGCACTTCCATGAACTCATCTTTCAATTATTCTCTCTCTGAGTCATCAATTTCATACATCTTTGAAGCCCCCACCTTGTCTACTTCCATATAACCATCAACCCAATTATCATTCTAGGGTTTCCTCATATGTAAGAGGAAACATAGAAAGTCCAAATTCCTATGAATGATAGGCTTCCTTGCCAGGAATTCTTCCATATCCTTAGTGATCAAAATACAGTAGGTGGGAATAGGACAATTTTTTATCATAAGCTTATCAGAGCCTAGGCTTGGATATGGTTCTCTTTGATATTAACTAAGACTCTATCCAGCCCCTTCAAAATCCTTTTCTTAAATAGACAGCGACATAATTTACCTATATCATCTTTATCCTTGTTTATATGCATAGAGATGGCTATAAACATCATAGGGATGTCTGGGTTAGCCCTAAATTTATCAGCGTCTATGATAAATTCTTGACCTAGGATCCCGAATACTGCCCTACCAGTCCATATTTAACCAATAGGATTTTCTTCATCCTATCTATCATAATATCAGTATCGAAAGCCAATTTCCTGTTAATTTCCCATAGCTTAATAGGAGTCTTCATGATAAAAGAAGCTAAGGAAACCTATCCACACCGGATACTCAAAGGAAGGGCATCACAAATAATTGAGGAGAAGGCTTTAAGACACCTTTTGCATTCTAGATTCTTGTTTTGAGGCATTTAATGCTTATGCTTAAAGCTCGCCACCTTTTGAAATCATAATAAATTAAGCCACACACCCATTAGATAATGAGGTGATAGAGAACACAGTTTTAGACTTGGCCAGCTCGTAGAGCTCAAAATAACTCTATCACGACCCTCTTTATAGCTCAAATGCTTTTGTTTTATATGATAGTATTATTTTGATTTATTTCAATTCGGAAAATTAAAAAAATAAAAATAAAATAATTTTGTTAGATTCATCTCCATAAATGAGTGAGAAATAATTATCTACTTTTATTAGGTGTTACATGACACAAATATTTAAAAATCTTTTGATTTGAAAAGTTATAATCGTCAAATGAGTTATTAATTTATAATATTAACACTATTTTTAATATTAAAAATTTAATGACTAAAACTTATTAAATTATTGACAACATTAAAACTAATTAATAACTATTATAGATAAATGAAATAATTACAAAATAAATATATATTATATATATATAAAATATACTTAATAACTAATAAAAATAAATGGAAGAAACACTAAATCATATATGTCAATAAAATTAAATACCAATTATTAATAAAATGATAATTGAATACAAACTATAACTATATAAATCAATTTATAAAATTTACCTATGTAAGACTATGGAGAAGACCAAGTCATATTATTTAAAACATGAAAATCAAACTTTTCTAAATATTAAACTTTATAGTGGAAGCCAAAAGCATTTGCGTGCAGGGTTGAAGGATACACGTGACCATATTGTTGTGTAATGAAGGCATAACCAGGCAACGTGGCCGAAAAAGAGAAGGGAATATACGTATCAAGCCAAGTTGGGAAGCTCTAACAATAGGAAATTTGATTGAAGCCCATCCACAAACGTTCTGGAAGAAGAAACCGCCATTCTAGCGTTGACTGGAAGTAATATTAAATGGGGTTTAATCATGTTGCTTTCACTTAAGAAAAAAAACCAATGTGAGGGAAGGGATAAATTGTTACTTAGTTGGTATTTGAGTTCCAATGAATACATTTCCCTACTTCACCGAATCAAGGCAATTTGACACCCTTAGACTATTGTAGCAACTCTTTGGTTCATTGGTGTGATCTTTCGTTAACTGTTGAACATGGAATATAACATAATTGTTGGTCATCAAAACTGATGACCTTCCGGCTTAAAAGATTTGAATGATGTAACTATTTTATAAATCAACTATACATTCTAACAATTTTATCGAATGAGTCCATATAACGAGGTTTGAATTTAAGGGAGTCTACTTATTTCTTGAATCTACCATGTGTCTGTCAAATATACATCTTATGAAACTATATGGTGTGTTGAAGGCATCGTACACCCCAGCGAAGGGAATAATCTCTTATTTGAATATGTGGAGGTAGATAACAAGGTGTTGAGGTGAATCAAGATGTCTGTTTATAGTAGTTCTGCGTCAAGTCAGATTGCTAGTTGTTCCTACGCTTAAAATTACCTTAAACAACAATGTATGCATATGATGCCATGTGTTAGAAAGAAAACTTCTGAACAATTAACCACAGTAGTAAAATATTAAATAAAGGTCACAGATAGTGTTGTAGTATTATGTCAGCTGCTATTGACAGTATTACATTTGTACAAATTTAGTTGGAATTTATTTAAACAAATTCCAGAAAATATATTTAGTTCCTCTAGCTAAACAAGGATTTTTTTTGGTCCTATGAAAAATTAAATCTTTATTCAAGGCTTGTTCATATACTACAGATTCCAAAATGATTTGTTCTTAATATTGTATCCTTAAATGAATATGTACTCATATTGATGTGTCAGATTCGAAAAGAGGGATTGTTCTAATGTTATTATTCTGAAAACTAAATGACCGTTTGATATTCTTACATGCTATTGACAAATCATAAGGGGATGCTTATTCCAAATAGGTTTGTTTATCCCATTATGTCCAAATCTGGGTAGATCTATTATTATTCCTCTGCCCAATATCTAAACGGTTCCATTTGGATTTTGTTGTTTAAAATTTAAATAGTTTCATTCAAAGCTGATGGCTCAAAATTTGAATAGTCATGTTTAGACTTTTACTATTCTAAATAAGGAAAGTTTTCTCCTTGTGATATTGCCCAATAATTGAATAGGTTCATTATTTTACTTCTAAACTAAATTTGAATTGCTTCATTATATGGTTGTCCCAAAATCTGGGCAGCATCTCATATAAAACTAGAAACAAATACAATATTTTCAGTAAAAACCTTTGTTATACAAACGTTGTAAGAGGAGCATAGCAACTTAGGGATACTAGTACAATGACAATTTGAGGAGAGGAAAATAGGGCATGTGTGCATAGCTAAACATTACACATATTTTAACTATAAGCTTATGTCAGGAACTGTTGAAGTTATAGTGAATAACTTAGAATCCGCTTAATTTTCCCAAGTGGGTGTATGATGGCGAAGAACTGTTTGGGAACAGATAATGCCCTGAAAGGGTTTTGTCCCACAACAATTACATCAAAATGTAGTAGAAATAAATCTACATATCGTTAGAGAGTGTGACTTCCAAGGGCCGTGATGCCGTGGATACAGGTATGTAGGCCGCCTGGAAGGTGAAGAACACCTCCAATGTGCAGGTTCCTTGGACATAGTTTACGTGGTTACAAAAAAAAGAGACTCTAAGGAAGGTACATATACTCGGTTGGATGCCCAAAAATTGAGAAGGGGTATAGGACTTATAATTATTCTCGGTGGTCTTGCACCTGGCTATAAGCCCAAAAACCAAGGAAGGGTGCATATCTTATTTTATAACCTTGCTAATTACCTTGGCATAGTCTGGCGAAATTTCTTGCAAGCTACTCTGGACCTACATGGTCCCGAAGAGTGAAATTCCCTGATTAGAGCACTTGATATTCCTGTCTGTATGCTAACTCATCCCAGATGGATGGAGGTACTACTTCTGGATCACTTATATTATATCATACCTCGTATGTGTAGATGTATGATCTAAGAAGGTCACTTATGTATTCTTATTCTATACGAATAAAGGTTTGGTCTGGATGAACAACTTAGTTGTCTAGGATAGAAGAACCCGGATTGGATGTGTATTTTGTGTTTCATATTGTCTCTCTTGTAGAAAGAAGATTGTATCTCCTAAGTAATCAATATTTGGCACGAAAAGTTTAAAATAAAAAATGACTGGTATTCTGAAGTAAAATTTGTCATTTACTTCTTGTGATTTGTTGTTTCATTCTGAGGATAGGACGGTCCTTAAAAACTCCTCTAGTTCATCAAAAGACAAGGCTAAAATGTATAGCAAGGAAACGATAAAAATAAAATACATAAATGTGTGTGTGTGTGTGTGTAAATAGAGAAAATAAATTAAAAACAAAATAAAAGAAAAGGAGATGGGAAAATATGATGTGATGAGAGATAAATGTATATATTAATATACACTAGTGTATATATGTTCTTACAAATAGATATATATATGGATACATATAAGAGGGAAAATATGTGAGAATCTACCGATATAGATACAAGAATATATCCATAAACCTCTAGGTTATATAACATAAAAAAGAAAAACTTGGACAATGTTGTCGAGCAACTTTTAAAAACTGCAAAAGTTGCAATGCAACTTTTTACATCTTTTTGCATCTTTTTATAGCTTCAAGAAAATGAGTTCCAACACTCATCTAACCTCATCCTAGACTCCAACCTAGGTTGAAACATGATTCTAAACAACTCCAAGCCCTATTGACATCATGCTGACATCATCATCTCCACTTACCAATCAGGAGGCTTTACAACATTCTAGCCCCAAATTGCAACTTTCTAACGACTTAAGGCTCAACTAGTCCCTAATCCCTATTATACTCACACACTATGGTCAACATGACCTTATGAAATATACAACATGCCTCAGAGGGCTTCACACAAAAAAATTGCATAGGATTGATTTACCAACCCATGGGTGCTCCTGCACCATATTCTTTCTATCTAGATTAAGGACTTGGAAAGCCCCTATGGCCTTAGCAAGGTGGTTAGTCTGGATTCCCATGGGGAGCTCCACCATTGTAGTGCCTCTACCATACTCATCTCTTACCACTCCCCCACACCCATCTGGCCCTAGATTACACCTAGCCACCCCATAAAGATTGATTTTAACCCATCCTTTTGGTAGCTAACTCCAAACCACACCATCCCTGCTTGTCTTCATAGAACCAAAGGCAATCGAGATGTCAGATGTGATCTTCCATTCCTTAGATATTGTAAGATCACAATCAGAGCAGAAAACCTTAACCTTATTTGAAGGGATATTATTAGTTAGAGTAATATTCTCCTCAATAGCTCTAAAAATATTATCAGCAACCACCTCAAGGGGGAGGTTCATCTCTTAGAAGATTCTATTGTTTCTTTCCTTCCAAACTCCCAAGGCCAAATGAGGAAAACATGGTTCCATAACAATCTGACCATAGAATTGCATGAAGGATCTCTCCACTAAAAAAAAAACACTTGCATAGAAGCTGGGAAGACCCAACTTAAATTTATCTTTTCAACACTCTGTCCCAAAAGGTCAAGGTGAAAGAGCAGTGAAGAAAAATGTGAGAAAAAGATTCAACATCTATACTGCACAAAGAACACCTATTAGGAATCATAAAGCCTCTCTTACAAAGATTGTCAATAGTTAAAATCTTATCTTGCAAAAGAAACCAAAGAAAAATATTGATCTTAGGAGTGTGGAGTTTAAACCATGCTTTAGACCACAAAGGAGGCTGCAAAGGAGAGTCATTCATTAATGAAATAACTTAAGCAACAGAGAAATGATTTGAAGAAGTACCACTCCTAATAAGCATATCATCCACCTCTAGCTGTAGAACACAAGAGAAGAAATATCTTTGAACCAACTTAAGAACCTCAGCAACCTGACCCAGAGAAACCCAATCCTGATACCTCCAATAGTCAGCAACAAAGATACCAAATCTAGCCTTACATTCCTCAATACAAGGGGTGAACCTAGGTAATTGCAAAGAGGATCATCAAAAAGACACTTGTCTTCCCAAAACAATGTCTTCCTATCATCCCTTGGCTTCCAAACAACTCCCTTAGCCACAACCTTTATAATTTTAACTATATTATTCTAGATAGATGATCCCATAGGTAACTCATTAACGTGGAAGAAGTGCTTTAGGGAAGAAAAGTAGATTAAATACTTACTATACCATATAGAATTCCACTCTCTTTTCTCCTTGAAGCTCCTCCAAATTTATTTTTCAAAAAGGGCATTATTGAAAGTACAGATGCATTTGATGCCCAATGCTCCCCACCACTTGGGTTGGTGGACCTTGTCCCAAGAAAGTAAAGGTAATCTCTTTCTCTCCTCCACACTAGACCATAAAAACATTCTTTGGATATTTTCTATAATATCAACAAACTTCAAAGGAATTTTAAAAAGGATGAGAGCATAAACAAGCAAATTTTGCAAAGAAAACTTTGAAAGTTGGATCTTCCCAGCTTGACTCAACAAAGTTCCTTTCCAACCAGGAAGCCTCCTATTGAATCTATCAATTGGAGAGTTCTATAAAGAATTAGGGGGTTTAGAACAAAGGGGAAGACCAAGACAAAGAGCAGGAAGCTTCCCAATGCTACACCTAAGAATGTTAGCAAATTTCCTTTGTCTAACCTCTGGAGTATTAATGAAAAATAGATGACTCTTTCCCCAATTGATCAGTTGACAATAAGCATTACCATACACTACTAATATTATGTTAACATTTCTCTAAATTTGACCTTTTTGGATTGTTCTCTTGTTGATAGAAAATTGTATCCAAGGTCACAACTATTAGGAATGTAGTCCATAGTGTTTCCTAAAAACTATTTCTTGTATACATATGAAGTATAATTTTCTAAAATATTGTTATAATAATGTCCACACTTTTACCAACAACTATTTTTTACCATAAAAATATGATGGGAGATACGAGCATATAACGATATTCTTGGATAGGAAATAACTAGGTGAGATCAACAAGTAAATTGATCATCATCACTACTAAAATGTACGTGATGAAATTTCAATCATTTGACATTTTGAAGAAGAAAAAAGCGTAATGCATTCAAGAACTTGTAGTTTTAGAGACATATGACATGTTTCATGTATGCCTATGTTATTGTTAATGACTAGATCTTAGTTTCAAACTTAATTGACATGTATATTAGAGGATCATTTAGGCTATTTGTGTTAGACATCATAGTCAACATGTCATAATAAATGCATAAACTCCTTTCTAAATTTTTTCTAGGGCTTTTAAAAAATTTACCTAATTAGATAATGGCTTAAGCATAATCAACATAACACTAGAAATGTTTATACATGATCAAGCTAGGGTTTTATCGAGATAGGGTTTCATTTATATATTTATTTCTAGAAAATATATAAGGTTTTCAAAAATATTTCTAGGGTTTTGTAAGAATACAACAAATTTCAATGGTTTGAACTAGAATATGTAATTATTTATCTAATAATACAAGAATTGTATAATACAAAAACCTAACATATATACTTGCATAAATAAATTTAAAAACCTAACAACAGACAAAAAAGTTCAAAAAACATACAAAATAAAAGCAAAAATAAACAAAGAAAAGGAGAATTTGGTGCACCAAGTATGGTAGTGCTGAATTGTCAGGTGATGTAATTGCTAAGGGAGTTTGCTAGAAATAGTATGTGGAGCCCAGATCAACAATTGAAATTGACCTTTTAACTGTCATCTTGGGCTTACAAACCATTTGTGAAAAAGTCAATTAAAATGGTTTTGATCAAAATGCATGTTCGATTGAAACCATTAATGGTTTTGATTGAAGATAGATGGTGTTGTATGTTCGATCGAAACTCTATGCATCATGGGTTTCAATCAAAAGTGTAGATCATGTTCGATCAAACATGCTTCCCAATCATTTTTCCCCCACCTACATTTTTCCTTCGTGGGTAAAAGTGTAACCCAATATTGTAGGATCACCCGTACGTACATACATATATACATATATCACCTATAAACTATAGTATGTTGAATGTAAACTTTTTTACGTAACTAGTGAAGCCGACACAACATGTCCTCTGGTACTACATTGGCTAGGGGAGATTGACCTTGTGACATCGTGCCTACCATAAGAAGCTTTGCCAATCAAGCCAAACCCAAACCCAAACCCAAATACACAAATTATATTAAATGCACTTTTCAACGCAAATATGGACGAAATGACCCTTGCTAATCAACTTATATTTTCAACATTTTTATTAATATGTTAAATCATTCTTGACACTCCAGAAAAAAATGTAATTGGGATAAATGAAACATAGATGTTACTAGTTTTACACACAATGATCCAAAATCACATTGATTTGGATTAGGTGTAATGCCCTTAGTACTCATTATCCAATTTAATCATCTGTACATGTGCTTGAACGCTCTATATAATATCAAACACATTTACATGATACATAAATCCTTTTTATAATATTATTGTATTAAATCACATTACAATAATAAATACTTTTATTCAAATTGGTAACCCATAACATAAATTTAATTTAAACATACAACATATGTTGTCATACAAGAAACATCTATAATCAAAACATTATTCACACACCCATATTAACCACATCCTAAACATCAATAAAAACCAAGACAAGTTAAAGGTTTAACATAAACGAACTTTATCAATTTACACTTTACTAAATTTCTCTCCAAAATAATTTGAAGATAATTATGGAAGCCCCAATTGCACTTGTAACGTTCAAAGGAAAACCAACCCTTTAAAGACAGCCTAAGAATTTCATTAGAACTATGAGATTTGATCTAAGTAGTTTAGCACCCTAACTTCACATTGATCAAAATCCTATGTGGCAATTTCAAATCTCCCAATTCTTAAAGCAACTTAGTTGACACGTCCCCTACTTATAACTAATATTTTAAGTCACATCATTAAATAAGATGTCACATCGATATGCTTGGAGTCCAAAATAATGGAAATGGCTATCCAATCATCAAGATGCACCATGGTATCAATGGTTGGATGCTACATAATTGAATCTTTGACTTCCCATAGATAATGATTGTTGTTATATTCATTTGAGATGACGGTACAATGAATACGTGTAAACAATCCTCGTCAATGAAACGTCAAAATTTTAGTGTAGCATGCAACTATTGATTGATGGTGCATTCTGATGGTTGGATAGTTGTTTCTCAAAATGACCTAGAGACCAATATTTGTACAATAAGTCATGTTTGATGAGTACAATGAATTAACATCAAGTAATTTGTTACATTTTAGATCTAAAAAAATACATTTTATTCAATTATTAATACACATGATCAATACAATCAATTTTAAAGTCACAAATAGTAGTACTTTAGTATTAAAACTATTTGACATAACATCAATAAGATTAGAAAGCGATTACAAAGTTTGCCCCATTATCAAAGGTGATGTCTTGACATAGGAATGGGCAGTGAAGAACTAATGGCGGTATAAACCAATGATTCAGCCTGAAATAAGAAGAGCGTAAGGTATATTTGGAATAAGAACCAGGAGATTGTAAGGTATATTTGGAATAAGAATCAGAAGATTAAAAGCTGATTTGTTCATTCTACTTTTAGCTTTATGTTACAGAGCTCCATCTGATTGGATTCCAAAGAAAACCAACGATTAAAAAAGAAAAATGTCGTTGCAATTAACAATGGATACCGTTCGGTATATCCAATACATGATTTACAGTAACTGAAACGTGTAATACTTAGTCCAAACAAGGATTTATACTTTTGAAAATCAGCACCAGTCTACCTATTCACATAAATATGGAAAATAAGTTAGAGAATCAGCCATATAAAGACTGCGAATGAAATCTGATTCTATTTACTTTTTAAATTCGTGAGGGCCGTTTGTGAAAATGCAGAATCTTTATGAGATTTAATGGGAGCGATGCAGGAGAGATGCATCCTAGTTTTAACAATCTATTTAACAGGTCCGTCAGTTTGTGGAAAATTTTAAATACAGAAGTCCAAAATCATGTCGCTCAGTACAAAAATCAGGGCACGAAAAAGGAATTGAGCTCCATTTCTCTTAGACAAAAAATTCTCAGTGAAATTATTTCTGGAGTAATTTCCCCCAAAATTATCACCGAAATCTGCTACAGGCTTGAAGCATGTCAAACCCTGAGAAGTGGAATTGAGCTTCATTTCTTGGAGACAAAATTATCAGAGAATTTATCTCTGGAGTAGTTTTCCCCAAATCGCTTGAATCATGTCAAACCCTAAGAAGCGGAAGAATTCATTCAAGGATGTGGCGAAAAAGGTGAAGGAGATTAGTGTCCAGTTGAAGAAAACGAAAATTCATTACTCTTCTCTGAGTGGAGAATCGGCAGAGAAATTGGAAAGAAAGAAGAGCAGCAGCTGCGGGAGAAACGAGGGGGTTCCCCATGGATGTTTGGCTGTCTATGTCGGCGAAGAACGACAAAGATTTGTGATTCCGACGGCTTATTTATCGCATCCGGTATTTCTGATGCTGCTGGAGAAAGCAAGGGAAGAATATGGATTCAAGCAGAAAGAGGGCTTGACTGTTCCCTGCGATGTGGAGACCTTTGAAAACGCCATGATCGTAATTCAGAGCAGTCAATCGGCTTCCGGACAGTTCAATCTCGAAACCCTGGTGAATAATCTCCCTCCCAAAGCCCGTTTCACGCCGCATGAGTGAAATTCCAACACAACGCCTTCCCTTTTTTCCTTCTGGTGATTTTCTGTAATTCAGTCTTGAAATCCGAGTGGGGTTGAGGCATGTCAGAGTGTTCTAATGTAAATATTTTAGTGTGCATAAACCCAGAAAAAAATTGAAAAAACTTCTGCAATTTTGTGTGTGAAATTACAGTTAAAGGAGTCTTCTTTGATAAAGATGAACGAATTTTGAAGCAAGTTTGTGTAAATGTCTTATGAGAGAACTTGAGAAGGTGCACAGAAAATTGGTTAAAAAATCTTCAGGGGATATTTTATATTGCTTGGGTACTGCATTTTATCAAAAGATTATGAAGGCTTTCTTGAGTGAATTGTAACCAGCAAAAAAACTTTAGCAGGTTTTGTTGGCCAAGTGTAATTGCAGGATGCTTTTCCCATTGTTTGGTTAGACAAGGCAATTTGGGGCTTTGATTAATTTTTATTTTATTTTTAAAATGATCAGAATATAAATGTTTTTAAATAAAATACCTCTAGATATTTATGCAGCCATGTAATCTCTTCATTCATCAATTTAAAAGTGAAATAACAATGAAGTTAAGGCATTAGTTGAATAGATGGAGTCTTCTATACAATACAAACAGGGGTAATACACACTGTTGTAGGATTTTGGTCTTCTTAGTAAAAAAATATTATAGAAGTAAAGTCTTTAGCTAGAAATTGTTGAAATTGTTGAAGATAAAATAATTGTGAGAAAAAACAGTTAAGCAATTCTAATTTTCATAAACCATAAAAATATAGAGAGCATTGTGTAAGTCTATAAAGAAGCCAAAGAATCACCTTGTAATTTCGTAGTAAGGAAAGTATTGTCCTTATAATAACATGCCTTAGTTTTTATAAACAAGGGATCTTCTTTCTTTCTACAGAATTCCTTAACTAGTAGATCAGATTGAACTTTAATTATTCCTAATAATGATATGTAGTCTTGCATTATCTTCCCCACATTTGCTTCATGTTGTGTATGTATTTATCCTAATCCATCTTGGTTAGTTTTTTTGTATAGATTCACTGCCTTCCTTTATTTGAATACAAAATCTTTGCTATGTTTGAAATAAGGTGTCAATTCTACGAAGTCATGTAGACCCATAAAACCTTATGTAGTATCATTTTTATAGTGCCTTCAATTCAATCACAATCACAAGTGTACCTAGCCATGAGCTTTACCAGAAAGATTTCCATAGTTTTTTTTTATCAAAGGAGTAACATGTTTTGCAAGGGCCATAAACCCTATTTACAAAATACTATCATAGATAAGAAGATAGCCAGCCAACAACAACTAAACAACTAATAGACATCCTTGAAACAACAAAATACACAAACAACAAAAACCCTTAATCCATGTTCTTAAAAACACCAACAACTCAATTTCCTAGTCAAGAAGTCACTTTTTGCATATTAGCAAAGTTCAACAATTTTTCTCTACTCAAAGGTTTTCTTGGCTCTAGAACGAGAGTTAGGAGATCCAATATCTTCGCTAAGAACAACCTTTTTATCCCTTACCTTTCTTGCTCCATCCTTCATCTCGTGTCTCTATTTTAAAACTATCCACCACATGGTCTTCTTTGAGCTCTTTCAATTTGTTGGTTTGAATCCTTATCCCCTCCACACTGTTTCTAGGATAGGACACTGACTAATCTTGCAAATTGACCTCCTGTAGGTTATCCTCTTAACTGTTGATTTAGTAGGCACGATCAGTCTTCATTGGAGAAATTTCATTGGCCATGGCGCTCATTAAGGATTGAATCTTTTTAAACTTGCTAGAGAAAAAATAATTCCTCACATTCTCATCAACATTGTTCATAATCTCCTTATTTAGGACTCTAAGCCTAATATTTATCTAATTGATTTCATCAGATAACCATTTTGCAAGTCTAAATTGCCCAGTAATTCCCTCGGGTGCTAAACCAAGAACATTTAATGTCGTTTCCTAAGCTAGTCTATTGTGGAGAGACCATTAGCCTATTCATGGGATTCTTGTAGGCTAATGAGTCAGTTTAGGGAATCCTGGAGGTGTTGAAAAAAGTAGTTTCTTGTTTAGATTGGTATAAGGAGCATAACACCCTTTTCTAGAACCAATTTAGGCACTTTCTCCTATACTTACTATTTTTAGTAAGTCATTGATGAGCACCGATATAGTCAGTTGTTATTTTAGTAATATCGATGAATTTGGGTTTGATGTTTGTCATGAGATTTGATATAGTCTAAAGTTATGAAATAATGATACGTTATGAGTTAATAAAGTTAAATTAAAGATCTAACTTTATCATTATTTTTTATTTATTTAATGAAAGGTCTATAGAGGCCAAATATTAAATCAAAGGTGATTTATTTTAATTGATGAACATTTACTATTTAATGTTACATTGGGAGATTAAAAAGGGGAGTGTTTCTTATTAAAAAACAGAAAAAATGCATTCCCAAAAAAAATAGCAAAAAAATATTCCGTAACAAATAACGGAAAAAAGAATTCCCAAAAAATAGTGGAAAGAAAAAAAAGGTGTTTAAAAAAAAATCTAAAGAGCTATAAAAGGAGGATTAGGGCTCTCATTTGGGCATGTTTAATATTGCTATTTTTTATGTTTCTGTTCTTGAAGGAGATTACTTCTTCCTACTGGTTTCTGAGGATGAAAACCCTCACAGATGATATTCTCCATGTAATTGAAAGACACTATCCAAAGATTTTCTTGGCGATTTCATTTAGAGATCACAACCATGCGCATTGGAGGAGGGACTTATATTTTAGTTTTGTAGATTTTATTAAATATTTGATCAGTATAGATCAATTTGGAAGGTGATTTGGAGTTTATTGTTGGTAACATTTGTTAGAATTCAAAGAATTCAATCACCAAGATCCACTCTATGCAAAATACCCGTCACAAAAGAAAAGAATGGAGACACAACTCATAATGATCTAAAAGATTAAATATTCATTCAGAGAGAGAATAAAGAGAATTACAAAAGAATTAATAATTACAAAGAGATCAATCCTTATAAAGGAGCTCAAACACTAGAAGGTGGAGAAACCTAGGTTGCATGATAATAATTAATAATAGAATTAATTATTATATGCCTAAATTTTAGCTTAAGTGAACTAGAGATATAAAGTGACTTAATAATTAAATCAGTAATAATTTAATTAATAACTGAAAATATCTTTTACTCTAACACCCCCCTTAAGACAAACTTAGGGAGAAGCTAAAAACCTAGAAACAACTACAGAAAGCACGAAATGGGTCTCGACAACATGGCCTAATCAAGTACCCAAGTAAAAAAATCTTTGTAAAGAGGAGAAAATGAGAAAACCCAGTGGGAAAAATCCCTCTTTGAAAAGAGATGAAGCCTAGTGAAGAAATGAAGAAGCCTCCAAACTAGAGAATGTCCCAGAAAATAGGAACAAAGATTAGGTAGAGAAGACTGTGATCTGCATGAGTGCCCTTAAATGACACTACTCGAATCAGGATGGAAAACAAAGGCAAACATCGAAACTCAAAGATACAGATGGAAAAAACACCAAAGTCTGAAGAGTTGATCAAAAGAAGAACATGTAGAACACCACTGAAGCATGAAGATGCAAACAATGTCATAGAATAACTGTTGGAACCTCAATTGAAATAGAATATGATTAGGTAGAGAAGACTGTAATCTGTATAAGTTCCCTCAAATGACACTTCTCGAATCAGGATGGAAAACAAGGGAAAACATCAAAACTCAAAGATACAGATGAAAAAAAACACATCAAAGTATCAAGAGCTAATCAAAAGATGAAAGGATGCATCCAAAATAGGAATGAAAGAAGTGTCCATATGGTAAATGATCCATCTCACCAAAATGCATAGGTACCCAAGCACTACATAGGTACCCAAGCACTACATCCGCTTAGTATATAGGAACAAATACTGAATACTGAATAAATATCTCACTCCATCAAACCAAGGAAGCATTAGAACCAACATGAAATACCCCCATAATGCTGAGCACAGAGAGGTATGACAGGTACACTGAAAGATGGTGCCAAGAATAACTGCATGTCAAAGAAAAAACAAACACATATAAATGATGGTGTCGAGGATGATCAATCTCTAGACACACATAATGAGACTAATGTCGTGGAAGGAACAGTCACTTGAAAAAGGTAGATCATACCCCCATGGCACTTTATTATGTAGTATAAGTACAAACAGACACAAAACATGCAATATCCCAAACATGCAATGATGCCACTTTATCTCAGTGCATTTGCAAAAAAGAAATGCTACAAAAAGATGTCTAGAATGCTCAGGAATGACTGAAAGCTATAAGAACATATGTCACAACTAAAAAGGAGTCATCCCATGTAAGGAAAATGATCCTAGGACCTGAAACATCCAAGATATCCACCAAATTGCAAAAAAACAAAAACCTGAATAAAATGTACTTGGAGTAGATTCTGGCGATGAAACCCATACAAGAAGAAGGACAACAAAACCAACTTTCCAACTATGTGTGGAAGTCAGAAAATGGAGTCCACAGGAGAAAGATATGGATGTCGGAGTGAAAATAGGAACCCTGACTTTGACTGGTAAAAACCCTGCAAGATGGAAAAATCAGAAAACCAAACCTAGAAAATCAGATCAGGCTCGAAACCAACTTTCAGACGATATCTTCTTTGGCCAAAAACACCTCTGTTTTCTCAAGATACGAGCAAAAAACCAAATAGGGCTCCAGAACAAGAAGAACTCCAAGTGATCTCAGCTAAATCTGGTGGAGCTCCACTAAATCTAGCGGTGCCTCTAAATCTGGTGGGACTACCAAAATTTTGGCAAAAATTGGCAAAGATACCAAGAAAAAATATTTTAAAAAAATTTCTTTTCACCAGTTCGGTGGCATGAATTTCAATGCGGAATGAAAACCAAGGTGGTGTGAAACCCAAGAAATTTTTTCCTCAAAAAGCATGCTAAGGTCGTGCATGCAAAAATGAGGGCCCAAATTTCAACTATGTCCAAATTGGACGAGCGTTATATAAAAATAGGGGTTTTCAGCCTTTTGGATGCAACCGTGAGGTCAGTTTGTGCCCAAAGTGCTCCGAAAAATTGCTCTCCCCAGATCCATACAAAAAATTCTAAAAACTTGAAACCCTTAGTGCTCCAAAAAATATTCAAAAAACTCAAGAACGGGCTGCAACAACAAGGCTCTGATACCATGTTAGAATTCAAAGAATTCAATCACCAAGATCCACTATATACAAAATACCTATCACAAAAGAAAAGAACGGAGACACAACTCATAATGATCTAAAAGATGAAATTTTCATTCAGAGAGAGAATAGAGGGAATTACAAAAGAATTAATAATTACAAAGAGATCGATCCTTATTAAGGAGATCGAACACCATAAGGTGGAGAAACCTAGGTTGCATGATAATAATTAATAATATAATTAATTTTTATATGCCTAAAGTTTATCTTAAGTGAACTAGAGATAAAAAATGACTTAATAATTAAATCAATAATTATTTAATTAATAAGTGAAAATACCTTTTTTCTCTAACAATATCTTCTTAATGCTGAGAGGAATTCCTCATGCTGGTTGCACTATTTCAAGAACTTGGACGCGAGGGTTTTATGACAAAATATTGGTAATTTCTACAAATCAATTCAACTTTCAACTACATCATTTTGGAGTCATTTGGTGAAGTGCCTAGGGTCTCTTGACATTGTATTTGCTAGTCATTTCTATAGCAAACATTTATATCACCAAATCAACAAATGGATATGTTAGATTTAGATATGTAACAACATTTTATGATTTGGATTTCTCTTACATTAATAAATTTTGTAAAATTGGATAAAAAATTAATTCTAGAATTTTCAGCATTGTTAATTCTAAGTATTGTTCATTTTTTGAGTTCATAAAAGTGTTTTGATATAATATTTTTGTTTACACTATTATTTTCATTAATTATATTTCCAAAAAAATTCAAAACACACAAAAATAAATCAAACCAGAACAAGGCTACATATTACAAAACATCACTAACATCTTCCATCTTGGCAAATAGAAAGGAAAAATCATCAAGAATACTAGTTTTGTACATTTCCCCACCCCTCTAACACATTATCATAGGTTTGAATATTTTCATCTAAGCAATCAATGGAACCCCACCCCCTCCTCAAATCACTTAGATGAGAGTACTCAACCTTATGATTAAACTCATTAGATTTACCTTTGGAAAAATCTCTCAAATGCATTGATCAAACACCTTAGAGTGTTAAGAGTATGGAACTACTAGTTTACTACTTATGGGATTATTTTTTAGTATAAAATCTAAGTTTACTATTGACAATATTTCATCATAATTCCTCTCTTTGTGCTCTCAAAACCCTTAATTCCTATTGCAAATATTTTTTAAATGACTAAATTTGATTTTTTACCCTTAATATACCTTTTCATTAACTCATCAACCTTGTCACTGACAATAGTTAATGTTAGGTATGTAGTCTTCGTTGGCACCAAATTTCAAATTTTATTTTTAGAATGGAAAATCAAAACTTCAGTAATTCTCAAAACCTTGTAAGAGTTTGATAAAGGTTTCAAAACATGTTTCAATATCCGCTTTATATTTTTCCTTCTCTTTTTGGTTCTTTTCCCTTAACAAGCCTTTGAATAATTTCAAAGTAAAAAGGAGGTTGTGAGTTATATGTCAGATGCTAACAATGTCTTTTGAACCTTTTCAGCTCTTGAATGAGTTATAACAACTCATATAAGATTGATTGAACTTTCAAGGGAATTCTTTACATATCTCCTTTGGCTAGAGATGTTGAATATTTTGGTTCGGTGTCAAAGCTTGATAAGGCTGTGAGAACTTTGTTGACTTCCAAAAATGGTTATAAAAATATTTGAAATGGCCACATTTTGAAGAAAATTTAAGTTCTGTTTTTTAAAGTACTCGCCTTTTTTTGGCTGGAAATAAGGTTTCAAAAACCTTGTTAGCTCCTGAAGGGGCTGTGGAAACTGAAATTTTGAATGACATGAAAAATAATTAAAATTTAAAAATATGTAACTAACATTGCAAAGGAAATTTAGCATTGTTAGAGCTAAGGCGGGTTGTGAGAACCTTGTCGAGGCCTGACAATCGTCTTGAAATTGACTATAAGGTTGATTTGGAAAAAAAGAATTTAAGTGTGGAAAGAATCAAAGGGACTTAAATAAAATAATAGCAACATGGAAAGGCCTCAAAGATATTGGGGTATTATACTTAGCCATTAAACGAGTAAAATGATGTTTTGAAAATAAGAGTGTTAAAAACTAGTGCAAAAACTATTGAGAGAATAAAAATGGATACATAAACTAGTCTACACATAGTACTTATCAACATTCTACTTATCCTGACACACCATATACTTAATATGAAAAAGTAGATGAGTTCAAAAATTGACTCACAAAGGAGAGGCAAGAAAAAATGGTAATAGTTGTATGTCAAGATTTAATGTATAGAAATATTATGATACTTGGTATGATGAATATGGATAAATACTACGATGTACATGAGGGTGTCTGCACGATCATGTTGGAATATGAAGTCATCATGGAGAGTCCACTAGCTTTGGTTAAGTCATCATGGAGCGTCCACTAGCTTTGGTTGATTCATCATGGAGAGTCCACTAGCAAGGGTTGAGTCATCACTAAGAGTCCACTAGCTTTGGTTAAGCCTGGAAGTGAAGGCTTTTATTAGATTTTAAATAGAAACTTTTATTAGATTTAAAATAGAAAGTTTAATTAGGTGAATTACTATAGATAGTAAGTTGGTTTGGTGACTTACTATAAATAGTAATTTTGACATGTGTTGAACATGTAGTTGTATGAGTCATACTTAATAAATTTAGTAAATTGTCTATAATTAGCACTCTACAAATCGGTTGTTATATGCAACTTGAAGTCATGAATTTTAGTACTGTATCATCCTAAAAAGTAAGTACCTAATTTGTGCCCATTTTGGGACTTTTTTTAGCCTACTTTAGTATGTTTCTTATGGTAGGACCTCATATTGCACTTAATTGCATATATAATTTAGATATAGGTCCTCCTTCTCCTTCAATATTACTTGAACTCGAGGTTGGCTCTAATTTCTATGCATATTTTCCCATTTTCCATCCATTCACATGATTCACCTTCCACCTAGGTCCTCTATATGCTTCAATAATTTCCCTAATTTACCAGCAAACTGGGATTTTCAAACCTCCTTCTTGGCACAAAACCCTAGGTTCTGGCCAAACCTTTCCTAGACAAGGTTGACTCAATTCATCCTTGTCCTTTACAAGGTCAAACCAAGTTGCCCTTGTCCCAAGGCATTGCAATTTAGTGTGTTTTGGGCCCTGTTAACATTTTCCCCTGACCTTGTCCAGGAAAAAGGCTAATTAACAAGGATCAAACAATCCTCCTACACTTTGAGCTCAAAGGCTCAGGCGGGTGTACCTATTGGATTCACTTCTTTCAGCGAATCATGGGATGGATTCCTGCCCATCAAACTTGATATGACAATCATTCACAACTCTAAAAATAGAAAAGTAAATGTTGATTAGAATGATTTTGCTGCAATTCTGGTATAAAACTAGTGCCTAATCCATCGGGTACAGAGTCAAATTGAACTAACATTCACAAAGATTCACAACTCAATATATTTGAAACTAGTAAAATGCCTTACAATTAACCTATTTCATCACAAATACATGATCATCAGATCCACATGTCCTTGATATTATCAAACATTATCCAAAGATATTTACTCCTTCCTTGAAGGAAACTGAGGAACAATGTCACAATCCACCTTGTAGATGACAAACTAGAATGCCTTACAAATCTAGTTCATAAGAATTCCAAAAACACACAGAGACATCAAATGCTTGCAAAGAGGTTCCAAGTGTATTTCATTAGTAAAACATTGCTTCCATATGTACACATGACCAAATACTCTTAATCATAACACTAATTTAAACAGAACTTGCATATTCGAACATCAAAATCTGGAGCTAAACTCTCAGAAGTTGGAATCCATGTACAATAGAGAAAACAAAAGATATAGAGAAAGGGAAACAATTCCTGATCCTTTCTACACTCAACACCTATCCTCCCTTCAAAATATTTGAAGATTTGATCTCTTCTTCAACTGTCTCCATGTTGCATCGTCAATCTTTGCTTAAGAATAAGATCTGCCATGTCCTCTGGAAAACCATCTGCCCTCCCTGCAACTAAAAGCATGATTCATCTCTCAGAATCTCTCCAATTGGTGACACATGGTACCTTTGTATTTAAACTAAAATATCCTAAACATGTGGAGACCTACACCAAATCTGATCTCAAAAATGAAATCCTTTCTCTGCCAGCTTTCCGTTGATATATGACACTTATATGTTTGCACAAAATATGACCATCTGTGGAAATCATTCTTTTTCTTGTGCATCATTTAAATTTATGAATTTATCAATATAGTCTAAACAATATCATTCTTCAATTTTAACTTTGATTTTACATTATGACAAATTATTTAATTCATTTTTGCCTCTTTCCTGTGTAATTCACCATATCTTGCCAAGTGTCACCTCCTGGTTGGCTCTAAAAATTCACCTTTTGCATAGCCTGTGTGAGTGCACGACTAGCCTTGATCGCTCGATCGCAACACCTTTTTACTTCAATGCAAACCTTGTGCGAGTGCGCGACTGGATCGGTCGCACACTCGCATGCCTTTTTCATCACCTAGGTTCTCATGCGTGACAAACAAATTTTGGGTCCGCAACTGAGTGACTCGATGCTCGCGAGCTTGGACATCATTCTGGGAAATTCACCGAACCAGCATGATGAGCTCGATCGCGTATTTGGGAGCCAATTTTTGGTCCTCCTTTTTCCAGTGCTAGTGCACGACTAGGTGCCACGTGTCCGCCATGTCACCACCTCCATCTGGCGCTACTTCTCTGCAAAATTATGTCTTATCGGCTGAATGGGTGCACTTTGAGGCATAATTCCTGAGGGACCATACTTTCGCGTGCGTGGAGAGAATATCCTCTTTGTTCTTGAAATTATAGTGCGAGTGTTCTTTCTTATAAACAGTGGTGAACTCCATTTACCCATCAATGTGGGACTAAATTCTGGAAGATTTTTAAAGGATTACCTGCATATTGCACCCAAAATTATGGGGCCCACTGCCCATGCATTCTCCCAGCCAAGGGGCCTGCCAATGGGCCTCCTGACTTCTTACTTCAAACAATACTCTATGCGTTGGCATATAAAAAGACTCTTAATTTCCCTGGCAAGATGAATATGGGATTAATATTTTTACCAAGCTTTCACAAAAATAAAAATTTTCATGCCTTGCTCTGGTTTACATGTCTATGCAGTCCATTTTGAAATGCATTTACCATTTCATATGCTTTTAAAGTGTTTTATGTTTTCTTTAAATGTTATTGAAAGTTTATCCTCTTTCCACATGCGCTGACAACCTTTTAGTTTTATTTCCAATGTGCAGACATTCCTTTACATTGCATTACACATGCCATTTCTTGTTGGTCTCTTTTGCCCCACATTGTATTTAGAAAAGATTTAAAACATAAGCCCCAATCTACGCATGGGATTTTCCTTTAATATTTTCTAACTGAAAGTCCTATGTGGACGTTTTTCCTTGCCTTGCGCAAGCTGTTTGCATTTTACAAAACAAATTTAACTTCAAAACCTGCTAAAATGTTTCACGAATTCCATACACCATGTATTGCGCAAATATTCCTTTACATGCAATACATCCACTCATTAAGCTCAGGGTCTTAAGGATATTTGATATACATTTGCCATTCATATTAGCTTGAAGTTTACACCTGCTGCATCATATTTCCAGTGTGGGCATAAGAAGAAAGAAAAAAGTTGTGCGATGGCTTGACACCTGTCATTCTACACTTGCTCACAAGTTTCTAAAGTCTTTTAATATTTCTTAAATGCTAGCTTTCCTTTCCCTTTTGCATGCGCAGCTTCTGCAATGCATTCCAAACATTTGCATTTGGTGTTTTTGCTAAAAGTTATTGCATGGTTGAACTTTGAAATACTTGTGAAGTAGCACCACCAAAAAATCTACGCTGTACTCAGAATTGAAGTTTGTATCCATGTTATGTTCCATATCTTTCAACTCATTTATTCTTAGGAATTTTTCAAATCAATCTGTACAAATCTGAAACTTAAACCATTCTTCATGAGTGTACAGTGTAGCTCTTATTATCTCCACCAATAGTGGTTCTTCAATTCCCATACTTTCACCTAGTGTGACCATTTGCATTTTGAGGTAGCATTAGTCCTTCTTTGTTGCCAGATTCCTCTTTGCAGGCATGTCTATATAGTAGTTCCCTCATTGGAAATATAATTAAACGTGGTCAGAAGACTCCAGATATACAATAACATTATTAAACTAGTCAAAATCCCATTATATGCCACACTTTTGAAGATAAAATTCATCAAGATTAAGATCTAGCATAATATAATTGTTCATCATATTCTTCACAATTGTGTTTGGTGTCTCTGTTTCAAATGCTTCTAAAAACTGATCCAATGTTGCCATATGACCTCTGAAATATGCAAGCATACAAAATGGTATACCAACATTCACTCTGTAACACGAATTTGCATAATGATTCCTGGACTGAGAGATTTTAGTTTTCAAATTTGACTATTTCATTATTTTTGCAAATGAGGGCGTTACAACCTTGAAGAGATCCATCATGAATGCCCTTTTGAAAAATGCCAAAATGTATCCCAGGAGCCTACCAATGGAGGAAACTTCTCATTGAGATATAGAGAAGACACGTGACAAAAGGATTTTCCAAACACCTTTTAGGATTGCAAGATAATAACATTAAAAATGAGCTACCAGAAAACTGCGCAAATGCGGACATCAAGACAACATAAATTGCACTTGGATTGGCCTTCACAAAAATAGAAATCCATGCCTTGAGGCCCAACCCCTAATCCTGGTAATACATCCAGCTATAAGGAGTGTGAGGAAAAAACTCACATCTCAAAACAATCAACTGACGAGAAGTTACCATCCTTTGAAAATGATTGTTCTGTGAACTCAACTCTGTCAACACTGTCACTTCTGCATAAATTTCTTTTAGAATTGGCTGAGAAAACTAACCAGACGGATTGGCACAAGTCTGAAACTATTCATGGAGGTACACTTCCATGTTTCCAATATAGGGGAATATTCAATTATCCCTGACAAATCAACTAGGTACACACTGTAAGACCTCAAAGTAGGCTATTTCAATTTTGCACTTCCACATTCAGAAAAACTGAATAAAGTGCAAACAGAATGACTTTGGCAAACCTGTCATCCGACTTCACAAAGATCTACAAATTTGCATATAGGTTCACTTTCATGCCCACAATACGTCGGACTAATTCTTATGTCATGGGTCTTAATCTGGTCAAAAATACAAGCAGTTAAAGTAAGTCAGTGAGAATTGGAGAATGTGCAATATGCAGATTTGGGTAAATGCCTCCAAATGACTATCTCCAAAACATATCCAAACTGAAATCTAAGAGCTGGAACCTATTACATTTTCTAAATGATAGGTGGGGAACATGTCTCCCAAGTGGTTTTTCACAAAAATCATCAGGCCTCTTTTTGCATGTGTTTAAACTAAGCCTTCTCTGCAACCTTTAAGGGAAATTTTTACTTAGTAACTCAAAATTTTGAGAGTACTAACAGTGGCTCTATTTGGGGACGTGTGCCCCATGTGGGCATGCAGAGAATTCAAAATCAATGGTAGGAGAAGACCACCCAAAAACAAATTAGACTTTTCTCTTCACTTACTTTGTCTCTCTTCTTCTTCTCAAAAAACTAGGAATCCTTTATTGAAAGAAAACACACCACATGACTAAAAAGAAAAAAAAATATACAATGTATACATTATTTACAAAATCCTCAAGCCCTTTCTTAAATGAAATCAACACTTGCCTCTATCAAAAATCTTATTTTCTTCTTGGCATTTAAATATCAGAATGAAAATGCACTTGTACAGCTGCTGTTTAAACTCACAAGGAATCATAAAAATGAAGAATACCTTATTTGCAATTCCTTTCATGCCTTTATAAATTCTTCCATCAAAGTCAATATAACCAAAATTATGAAACTCATTCTTCACATCAGCAAATGTCAGAAAATATGAACCATGACAATAAGGAAATGCATCATCATAAGAACCATCAAACCCCATTTGCATTACATCCTCATTAGCCAGCTGATCCATAAGGAAATTAAATGACTCATACTCACATAAGCCATGAATACCAAAATATGGAAAAACATCACAATGGAAAGACATATCAGCATGTTCCTCAAAACATGGATTGGAAACCTCTTCCACTTGCAAATTACCCACATGATCACAAGGAGCCAGATGATCAACATCATAGTCCTGCTTACTACATGGAACAATGGACTCATCAAATGAAAATTTACACTCACAATAACTTTTTTCCTTGGAAGAGATACAATCTAATTTCTTACTGCATGTTGACACATTTTCAACATTAAAATCAGAATAAACCAAATCTGGAAACTCAATGTGTTCCTCAAATAATGGATTAACAACACCATGTTTTTCTCCCATATGAACATGGTAATAAAGAGATGGCTGATCCGTATCAATGTCCTTGTCAAATGCATCATTGATAAAAACTTTGAAGACATTAATACCCCTACTGTCATAATCACTGTCATAATCATTTTCAACATATGATTCAAAATGAGAGATATCACGACAAGTAGATTCAACACCTCTATCATTAGGAAAAGAGGTGGATAAAAAATTCATAATACCTTCTTCAAATGCAGGAGATGGGGAAAGACACCAATCATCCTCAAGTTTCTCATCATGTGTATGATTTTCATTACATAAACAATTCATATGTTGAAGCAGATCATCATTGAATGTAGGCTTTTCAAAAACACACTCATCTAGCACTTTACCTGTTGACTGAAAAGACTCAACTAATTGATCTTTATTCTGATTTTCATTCATAATATTATGATAAAGTTGCAAGATAGTATCATACTCCATCTCATAAGGAAGACCCTCATTTACTATCCCTCTTTCCTTGAGTTTTGATACCAAATCCATTTCAAAGCTTTTAATACCAAACTCATTTGTATAATGCGGATGTAAAAGACTATTTTCAGAATTGGTGAAGATACTCTTACCTTCACATGTTGGTTTGCATTCACTTCCACAAATGCCCTTATCTTCCCATGCTACATTATGCTCACATAATAACAATGAATCAACATCTTCCAAAATATCATTTTCTTGTGAAACATAAATTTCAGCATCCTCATGATCCTTATAAGAATGTAAAACATATACATCCTCTTCAACATTCAAAACATTGTTAGTATCATTGCATCTAGGATCAAAATGAGAGGGTATTTTTGACATAAATTTGTAAGGAAAAGATTCATTGAGAAAGTCAGCATTATAAGTATTTGAAACATCATTCATGGCTACCATTTCTTGGACACATGTATTGCTGTCATCATTAGAAGTTTCTTCTGTATGCAACAAAAGATTACTAACCATACATCTATTCAAATCTGAATTCAAGACCTAATTAGAAACCAAAGCAGAGGTATCAATACACCTACTTGGAGCTACAAAATTTTCACAATACTCTTGTCCATTCTCAAATGTATTTTGCCGGCAAATCCCTCTAGAGAAATGGTTCTTTGTCAATTTGTATTTGACATTGTTCTTAATCTCTATTGCTATCCTAAAAGCTTGATGAAAAGTCTTAGGTCCCTTGTCTCTCAACCTATAACTCATCTTCTTTTCAAATGCATCAAAGTAAACTATAACACACACATCATCTTGAGGTCTACATCTTTCAGGTATTTCATGTAAAGCTCTTGCAAATCTGATATTAAAATCAAGAACTAGTTCATCTTCTTTAATCTTAAGATTCAACCAATCAGTAAATACATCACTCAAATTCATCCTCTCACCAAATTGTTCCATAAAGGCAACATGTAATTCATCCCAAGAAGAAATTGAACAAGCTGGTAAAAAAGAAAACTAGTCCCTAGCATTATATTTCAAATTTTGGACAAACAACTTCATGACGCTATCCTCACATTCAATGTAAAAATCCTCAATTAAGTCCATGAACTTTTCACAATGCTTCTTAGCATTCTCATCTCTCTCACCCTTGAATATAGGCAATTTTTCCCTGATTTCAAGTGGAAAAGCATTTGGGTAACCATGAATACCTTCAAAATTTAGAGCTGCATACAATTTATTTTTGAAACCCCTCTTCAAATTACAGGGTTGTGGCTGACTGGAATCCATGGCTGCACTTGGATTACCAACTTCTCTTCCAAATGAGCATGAGGTCAAAATATAAACATACTTCTCAAAAGTGTAAAGAACACATTCATCAACCGAGAAGCACTTCGAATTATCACTATTATTTCCTTTTCTTAGTACCACTTCACTTCATAAGGAAATTCTCTTTCACATGAAAATATAAGGATTACCTGGAAGGAAATTGCAGTTGCTGCTCTTATTTCTTTGACTAGAAATCTGGCAGATCTAGAGCCTTCTTGATAGCTCCTTCGGGTTCATTTCAACATAGAGTCGCCACCTCCTTGTAGAGGAAAATATTCAAACAACAAAATCCATTTCATATATATATATATATATATATAATTTCTGGGTTCTCTCCAACCAGTAAAGCCACACAATTATTTTTATATTCACTACAATAAAATATTTCCAAGGTATCCTTCTACAAATCTGAAACTACTTCTAGATTCTATTAGCTTGAGTCTTTCTTTCAAAACAAGAGATTCTAGGACAGATTCAAACATGATTGATTACAACCATTCCCTAGTAGAGTCACCATTCTGTTAACATTTTTTTGTGACCTTTTCCAGGAAAAGGCTAATTAACAAGGATCAAACAATCCTCTTACACTTTGAGCTCAAAGGCTCAGGCAGATGTACCTATTGGATTCACTTCTTTTAGTGAATCATGGGATGGATTCCTATCCATCACACTTGGTATGACAATCATTCACAACTCTAAAAATAGAAAAGTAAATGTTGATTAAAATGATTTTTCTACAATTTTGGTATAAAACCAGTACCTAATCCATCGGGTACAGAGTCAAATTGAACTAACATTCACAAAGATTCACAACTCAATATATTTGAAGCCAGTAAAATGCCTTACAATTCACCTATTTCATCACAAATACATGATCATCAGATCCACATGTCCTTTATATTCTCAAACATTATCCAAATATATTTACTCCTTCCTTGAAGGAAACTAAGGAACAATGTCACAATCCACCTTATAGATGACAAACCAGAAATGCCTTACAAATCTAGTTCATAAGAATTCCAAAAACACACAGAGACATCAAATGGTTGCAAAGAGGTTCCAAGTGTATTTCATTAGTAAAACATTGCTTCCATCTGTACACATGACGAAATACTCTTAATCATAATACTAATTTAAACAAAACTTGCATATTGGAACATCAAAATCTGGAGCTAAACTCTCAAAAGTTGGAACCCCTGTACAATAGAGAACAAAAGATATAAAGAAAGGGAATGAATTCCTGATCCTTTCTACACTCAACACCTGTCCTCCCTTCAAAATATCTAAAGATTTGATCTCTTCTTCAACTGTCTCCATGTTGCATCATCAATCTTTGCTCAAGAATAAGATCTACCATGTCCTCTAGAAAACCATCTGCCCTCCCTGCAACTGAAAGCATGATTCATCTCTCAGAATATCTTCAATTGGTGACACATGGCCCTTTTATAGTCAAACTGAAATATCCTAAATAGGTGGAGACCTGCACCAAATCTGATCTCAAAAATTAAATCCTTGCTCTGCCAGCTTTCCATTGATATATGACACTTATATGTTTGCACAAAATATGACCATTTGTTGAAATCATTGTTTTGCTTGTGCATCATTTAAATTTATGAATTTATCAATATAGTCTAAACTATATCATTCTTCAATTTTAAATTTGATTTTACTTTATGATAGATTATTTAATTCATTTTTTCCTTTTTCCTGTGCAATTCACCAGATCTCGACAAGTGTCACCTCTTGGTTGGCTCTGAAAATTCACCTCTACATAGCTTGTGCGAGTGCGCGACTAGCCTTGATCGCTCAGTCGCAACACCTTATTACTTCAATGCAAACCTTGTGCAAGTGCATGACTGGTTCAGTCGCGCACTCGCGTGCCTTTTTCATCACCTTGGTTCTCATGCGCAACTGCGTAGCAAACAAAGTTTGGGTCCGTGACTGAGCGACTCGATGGTCGCGAGCTCGCGCATCATTTTGAGGACCTCGCCGAACCAGCACGATGAGCTCAGTAGCGCAGTCATGAGCCAATTCTTGGTCCTCCTTTTTCCAGCATGAGTGCGTGACTAGGCGCCACATGTCTGCCATGTCAGCACCTCCATCTGGCACCACTTCACTGCAAAATTATGTCTTATCAGCTGACTAGGAATGCACTTTAAGGCACAATTCCCAAGGGACCATCCTTTCGTGCGCGTGGAGAGAATCTCCTCTTTGTTCTTCAAATTATAGTGCGAGTGTTCTTTCTTATAAACAATGGTGAAGTCCATTTAACCATCAATGTGGAACTAAATTCTGGAAGATTTTTAAAGCATAACCTAGATATTGCACCCAAAATTATGGGGCCCACTACCCATGCATCCTCCCAGCCAAGGGGCCTCCTGACTTCTTACTTCAAACAATACTCTATGCGCTGGCATATAAAAAGACTCTTAATTTCCCTGGCTAGATGAATGTGGGATTAATAGTTTTACCAAGCTTTCACAAAAATAACATTTTTCATGCCTTGCGTTGGTTTACATGTCTACGTAGTCCATTTTGAAATGCATTTGCCATTTCATATTCTTTGAAAGTTTTTTTATGTTTTCTTGAAATGTTATTGAAAGTTTATCCTATTTCCACATGCGCTGGCAGCCTTTCAATTTTATTTCCAATGCGCAGACATTCCTTTACATTTCATTACGCAGGCCATTGCTAGCTGGTCTCTTTGGCCCCACATTGTATTTAGCAAAGCTTTAAAATAGAATCCCCAATCTATGCATGGGATTTTCCTTTAACATTTTCTACCTTAAATCCCTGCGTGGACATTTTTCCTTGCCTTGTGCAGGCTGTTTGCATTTTATAAAAAAAATTTAACTTCAACACCGTCTAAAATGCTGCACGAATTCCATATACCATGTATTGCACATATATTCCTTTACATGCAATACATCCACTCATTAAGCGTAGGGTCTTAAGGATATTCGATAGACATTTGCCATTTATATTAGCTTGAAGTTTACACCTACCGCATCATATTTCTAGCATGGGCATAGGAAGAAAGAAAAAAAGTTGTGCAATGGCTTGACACCTGCCATTCTGCACTTTCTCACAAGTTTCTAAAGTCTTTTAATATTTTTTAAATGCTAGCTTTCCTTTCCCTTTTGCATGCGTGGCCTCTGCAATGCATTCCAAACATTTGCATTTGGTTTTTTTGCTGAAAGTTATTGCGTAGTTGAAATTTTAAATACTTGTTAAGTAGCACCACGAAAAAATCTACGTTGTACTCAGAATTGAAGTTTGTATCCATGTTATGTTCCATATCTTTCAACTCATTTATTCTTAGGAATTTCTCAAATCGATCTGTACAATTCTTCATGAGTGTACATTGTAGCTCTTATTATCTCCACCAATAGTGGTTCTTCAATTCCCATACTTTCACCTAGTGTGACCATTTGCATTTTGAGGTAGCATCAGTCCTTCTTTGTTGCCAAATTCCTCTTTGGAGGCATGTCTATATAGCAGTTCCCTCATTGGAAATATAATTAAACGTGGTCAGAAGAATCCAGATGTACAATAACATTATTAAACTAGTCAAATTCCCACTATCTACCACACTTTTGAAGATAAAATTCATCAAGATTAAGATCTAGCATAATATACTTGTTCATCATATTCTTCATAATTGTGTCTGGTGTCTCTGTTTCAAATGCTTCTGAAAACTGATCAAATGTCGCCATATGACCTCTGAAACATGCACGCATACAAAATGGTATACTAACATTCACTCTGTAACATGAATTTTCATAATGATTCCTGGACTGAGAGATTTTATTTGTCAAATTTGACTATTTCATTATTTTGTCAAATGAGGGCGTTACAACCTTGAATAGATCCATCATGAATGCCCTTTTGAAAAATGCCAAAATGTATCCCGAGAGGCTACCAATGGAGGAAACTTCTCATTGAGATACAAATAAGACACATGCCAGAAGGATTTTCCAAACACCTTTTAGGATTGTAAGATAATAACATTCAAAATGAGCTACCTAAAAATTGCGCAAATGCGGACGTCAAGACAACAAAAATTGCACTTGGATTGGTCTTCACAAAAACATAAATCCATGCCTTGAGGCCCAACCCCTAATCCTGGTAATACATCAATCTATAAGGAATGTGAGGAAAAAAATCACATCTAAAAACAATCATCTGATGAGAAGTTACCATCCTTTGAAAATGACTGTTTTGTGTACTCATCTCTGTCAACACTGTCACTTCTGCAGAAATTGCTTTTAGAGTTGGCTGAGAAAACTAACCAGACAGATTGGCACAAGTCTGAAAATGTTGATGGAGGTACACTTCCATGTTTTCAATATAGGGGAATATTCAATTATCCCTGAAAAATCAACTAGGTACACATTGTAAGACCTCAAAATAGGCTATTTCAATTCTGCACTTCCACATTCAAAAAAAATTGTATAAAATGCAAACAAAATGACTTTGGAAAACCTGTCATCCGACTTCACAGAGATCTGAAAATTTGCATAGAGGTTCACTTTCATGCCCAAAATACCTCAGACTAATTCTTATGTCATGGGTCTTAATCCGGTCAAAAATACAAGCAGTCAAAGTAAGTCACGTAGTGAGAACTGGGGAATGTGCAATATGCAGATTTGGGTAAACGCCTCCAAATGACTATCTCCAAAACATGTCCAAACTGAAATCTAAGAGCTGAAACCTATTACATTTGCTAAATGATAGGTGGGGAACATGTCTCCCAAGTGGTTTTTCACAAAAATCATCAGGCCTCTTTTTGCATGTGTTCAAACTAAGCCTTCTCCACAACCTTTTAGGGAAATTTTTACTTAGTAACTACAAATTTCTTCAAAATTTTGAGAGTACTAACATGCCCGATGTGGGGGTATTTATCCTAGGCACTTAATTGAGGTCAATTTTGCAAATCCATGCCCCAAAATGTGTATAAAAGGAGACCTCCCCCTCTCATTTTGACATCCATAATACACATGATGATCATGATTTTATTGAGAAAGCTATTATGCATTCAATCTATTCAAGTGCAAGAAAGCATCCATTGATGACATCCATTATCAAGAATTCAAGAATTCAAGTCCATTCATGCATGCAAGAAATTTCCTTTCATACATCTATACATTTTCCCTATTGAAGATGAAGCAAAGGAGTTTGACATCAAGGAAGGAGATTTATATTCATTCATCAAGTTTTCCTCTTTCTTCCTCTTCTTCAATTGAAAAATGAGGCAAATTACATCATCTATTACATGAGTTTTTGTCTTACATGAATTCCTTTTTAATTTTTGTGTTGATTCAAAGCTATTGCATCAACATTCTTGATCACATATTTAGAGACAATTGCATATATACGGTATGTTATATTCCATTATTTAGATCTAATCTCTACTACATGTCAGCATTCTTTCAATTACATTTGTTTAAATTCAAGGTTGATTCCTATATAGGGGCTTGACCAAGGAAAGCCCCTCCCTCCAACCTTATTTTCCTTCTTTTCTGTGTGAAGGAACATATTCTCGGAGTTTCAGATTCAGATTTTGGGAGTTTCAGAATCAGTGGAAGATCCTTCACCGATTTCATCATATTTTGAGCCTCCAAGACTAGGTCAAATTTCTTAGACAAGATCAACTTTGTTTGACATTGTCCTTTGGATCTATAAATTTCACAAATGGGAGTCATAGGTCTCAGAGTGCTAGATCCATAACCATTTATGATTCTGCCAATTCTGTGGCATTCAATTCCAGATCTAAAGTTTGCTTCCTATTCTACTCATTTCAAGATATGTTCTTTCTTCCTTATTTATTTTTCATTTATCAGATTTACATATCATTATCATATTTATCATAAGGAATCACCAAACAATCTCCCACATTTGTGTCGATCATGAATTTTCATCCTTACTTTCTTGGTTGTGCTAATCAGATTCACCTTGTTGGGAGTTGGATATTGTAGTGTATGTGAAACTTGGTGGTCTACCATTGACCACCATTTTCCACTACACATTTTGATGAACCCTCCGCTTTCATGCATTATACTTTTTGATTTAGTAGTTAGATCTTCTTTGTGTGATCTAACTTGTATTTGTTGATTTTCCTTTCTTTTACATCATAATAGATCATATCTTTACCACATTCCTATTTTAAGATCTAGTTTAGTTTTATTAACATGGAACTCTCTAAATTGGATTGGTGTGCAATTAATTATTGTTAGAATAACTGAGAGGGGGGGCGAGGGGTGAATCATTGGCCTTAAAATAATTCCAAAAGCCCAACTAAAACTTATATCTCAAATATAATATCCTCTAGTTATCTTTTAGTCCATCAAGCTGTATGCCTTAAATAAATTTAACAAATATAGCCTGCTCGGTAAGATATATTGTTTATCTTTTCTAGACTTTATCGAGTAGCAACAATTTAAACTTAGTGTTAACCGACCAATCCAGTATTACTAATGTGTAAAATAGAATATCAATGCAATGAAATAAATACACATTTGACACATAGATTTTAACGTGGAAACCCTATTAAGGTAAAAACTACTTGGGACCGGTAATCCAAAATTTTCACTCTTCTGAAGTGAGCTCGGTGAAGAGCCAACCCTGTTAAATGTTACAACACACTGTTAAGTGCGACCTTGCTAGAGGATTTAAAACTAAAAGTTTGTCTTTTGACCTAGAATTCACTATGTTGTCAACAAGAAAAGCTTTTGATACTCTTGAGTATCTCAATACAATAAGGATGGTTAAATCCCACTCGGTTAAGAGATTTTATGAATCAATAGTTAAATTGATACAGTAAATGATCTATTCAAAATACAACTTTAACTTGCAGATATTCAGATCTATTGTTAGTCCAATAATACCTCTCTGATCAATATTCTCTTCAATTCCTTTTCTCTCTTTCTCTTTTTTTTTTTGTTTTTCTCAGTGAATGCTCTATCCTCTATTGCTCAATGTCTACAGAATTTCTTGGCTCTGTTCTTCAGCCTGTATGATCAGATCTACATGAAGAATTCTATCTTCATTAGAATATATTCAAAAATCCTCTTTTCATAATGAATTCCTTGTCTCTTTACATAGACATTATTATCTGCTCAATTTCCTTGTTTTCATCGTAGATCACTTCTTGATCCGTAAAACTTGCCATGCTTTCTTTAATCCGTAAATCTCTACTTCAGTTTTATTTTGCAAATCTCTCAGTGATAGCTGGGATAAAACATCCTTCAAATCTCCCTCTTTGCTTTAGGTCAACTGATCGTTAATAATAAAGGAATCAATCAGTCAGTATAAATATAGCTCCTACCAGCTAAGTGTTTTGTCATTCTTTAACTTCAGTTCTAATCGGTCATCAACTCCAGTTAGCTCGGTAGCAACTTCAGTTATGCTTGGTAACTACTTCAGTTTACTTCGGTGCTCGGTATACACTCTGAACTACTCAGTGATACTTTCTCGGTAAATCTTTCTTGGTTACTACTATGCTTGGTTTATGCTATCCATAAGTGTGCACTATCTGTCGGTGCTTACTGTCACTCGGTGTATTAAACACTTTTATGTTTTACTGATAACACAAATTTTGTCTCTTCAGTTCTTCAAGGTTATGACCAATATGTATATGATTAATCATATCATATCAATTTTACATCAATGACAATACAATACATTAACTCATTTAATGTCTTGCATTCTCTTTTGCATCTCGGTGATCATCAACTTATCATCTTCAAACATTCAATTAGTTATAATTCATTAATCTCTCCCTTTGGCATTGATAACAACATACTATGAAATATGCAGTGTAAAACATGCCATAAAATACCAAACTTATTGTTCTATAACCAATTCAAATATCTGAATCTTGGTAAGCTCTTTTAGCTTAGATTTGATAGTGTTGTGTGATCTCCCTTTCTTCATTCCCTTCAATGGATAGGTGTAGTAGTTCTTTTTTTTTATTTTGTTTCTCCCTTTTGTGTAGAATCTATTCTCCCTTTTCTAGATAGATATGAAGTGTTATCTTTCTTCAATTCTCTCCCTTGGATGGATGATTATTTCATTGAATCTTTCTTTTCCTTTTCTTTATTCATCTTACTCCTTGATGGATATTTCATTTCTCTCTCTCTGGATGTACTTCTCCCTGATGAATATTTCTCTCCCTTTGACAGCAATGGAAAACAAAAATATATCATTGAATCTCCTCTCCATCAGCAATACAACTCTATATTAGCCAACAATATCTCTTGTGTGTGTTTCAGATAAGTACCTTCTTGTACTGATATGTCATTGCAGTCCATATCTCAGCTTGCATCAACATGATTGATCTTCTGATAATGTGTAGGCTGATGTAGCCTCCTAGTCAGCTTAGTGACCAGTAGACAAGGGATGAACCCCTAGTATATTCCTCAGGTACTCAAATGTATCCTTTTGCAATGGTTTTGTGAATATGTCTGCTAATTGTTCTTTGGATTGTACATATTCCAATATCACCTCTTTCTCTTGTACTTGTTCCCACAAGTAATGATACTTAATAGCTATGTGCTTTGTCTTAGCATGCATTACAGGGTTCTTTGAAATATTTATAGCACTTGTATTATCATAATAGATAATTACTAGGCCAAGAATTTCATCATTCATACCTTTCAGCAATTGCTTGATCCATGCAATGTTAGAACAATTTGTAGCAACAACCACATATTCTGCTTATGCAGTTGATTGTGATATGCATCCTTGCTTTTTACTTATCCATGTGACAAGTTTGTCACCCATAAAAAATGCTCCTCCTATTGTGATCTTTCTATCATCTATGTTTCCAGCCCAATCAACATCAGTATAAACTTGTAGCTCATATTTGCCTTCTTTATTGTACCACAAACCATAGTCTTCAATATTCTTCAGATATCTCAAAATTCTTTTGACAATAGTCGTGTGTGATTCCTTGGGATTAGAAGAAAATCTTGCAACTATAAAAAATGCATGTACTATATCAGGTCTAGTGATGTAGAGTGCACTGCAGGAAGACTTAAGTAGGCTCCAACTTCTTATAGCTGCCCCAAACTGCTTGTTCAAGCTTCTCAATCCCACACTTACTTTCTTAGGGTGTTATATAGTTGGAAAATGGAAGCACTTCCATTGTAGACTGGTTTAGCCTTCCAAGTAAGTGGTTTGGGGTCATGTCAAGTGCCTTGAATGAGTCTTTGACCTGGATCTAGCTTTCTCCCCTGTTCTACCCCATTTCCCACTTTTCTCCAACCTGTTTCTGGCATCCTGAACTGCAAAATTGAAATTTTTGACCTCAGGTTCAAAATTGACCTTTTTGGGTCAAGGTCGACCTTGACCTTGACCTTGACCTAGGTCAGAATTGACCTTGATTCTGATCCAAGGTCCATATTTCATGTTTTTTGGGTTTTTGGATGTCGGGCTTCAGAAAGGTTTAATTCTCGCTTCTAGGTTGGTTGTTTTGGTCTTCAAAGAAAAGACTTGAAATTATATTTAATATAGGTCCACTTCTAGGGACATAGGTCTAATTGGAATTTAATTCTCCTATGTAGGACTCTCTAGAAGATTGTTCCCTAGATTCATATATAAGGAAGCCTTCTCCTCTCATTTTCTCTAAGTACGAAAGCACAAACCGTCTAAGACACAAGAAGAAATTCCATCCATCCAAAATCTATGCATGATCTATTGAAGCAAGCATCTATTATCAAGCATTCAAGAATTCAAAGACATTAAAGCAATCAATTCATCAAGGAGATCCATTGGTAGCCATTGAAGGATTCAAGCTCTATGGAGCTCTCTTGTTGAAGATTTCTCCATCCACATTCCTCCAAGCCTGTTCCTATTCCAAGATCCATTCAAGATTGGTGTTGAAGATCTACAAGAAGTTGATTTGAGACATCCTACATCTAACATTCTACATTCTACATTCATTTGGTGCATACATACTTGTGGATCAATGGATTTGAATTTGCCACAAGGGTTTCTATACAAGCAAGGTGAATTTGTTCATTTACTTTGTATACTCATGCAATTTCAATTATACTTTGAGGTTAATTCCAAAACTAGGGTTTGACAAAGGAAAACCCCTCCCCCCCAAAAAAACAAACCATTTTTATTTTAGGGAAAGGTTCAGAACAATGAATTGGGCTGCAGATTCAGATACCCTTTTTGGCAAATTATCTAGATCTGGAAACATATTTTCTGTTAGAGATTTTGGGTCAGAATCAACATTCTATTCTGGGTAAGAATTGGAGATCCTGGGCCAAAATCAAAAATTTTGGGTCAAAGGTAACATTCATTTTTGGGTCAGAATCAACATTTTTCTCTGGGTCAGAATCGGAGATTCTGGGTTAGAATCGGAGATTCTGGGTCAGAATCAGAAATTTTGGGTCAAAGGTGACATTCATTTTTGGGTCTAAATTGAAACTAAGCGAGATCGGAAAAAGATTTCTAGTTTTTCTTCGTCTCTACATTTCTGTTCTAGATCCGGTTGCAGATTTTCCAGAAACTCAATGTAGACACCCAAAAATAGCATTTTTCAGACCTATAGCATTTTGAGGTTAGTACTTTTCTTCAATTCATTTCAATTAAAATTTTTAATCTTCCTAAATCTATCACACATTCTCTTCTATAAAATGGAAATTAGGGTTTCTCTTTAGCCCTATCCTTAATAGGTTGATTCATTTATGCATTGATCCTTTCTTTAGGCTTAATCAATTTGGATCTTCCCTTTATGAACTTTGGGATTAAGAGGACAATATTACCTTCTTCATTATTCCTACAACACACATTAAATCTATAATTATAACAACATACAATCCATATTTCCCTCTTTACATTTTGGTGAACCCACGATAGACAACTCTTTTTTTTTTGCTGTTAGATTTACATTTTTATGGTAGATCTTGCATGCATATTAGATTAACTTTCTTTTATGTTCTTGCATTTACATTTCAAAAATTAAAAATCAAAATCTTGTGTTTCCTAAATTAGTTCATTTGCATTGCATTGGTGTATGAGATTTACTACTTCTAGTCATACTTATAGTATCCCGATTAGAAGAAGCCGTAGACTTATGGGTTCCTTTGATCCCAAGTCTTCCCCTCCTTTCCTTAGGATCCCGAGTGACAATTTGACCACCCATGATTCCAATCCTTCTATGGAGCATAACTCTTCTCACTCATCTCATGATGAGGATGATGCTTTGAGATTTCCTCCTGAACAAGTCCAAAAAATTTCAACAGAACTTAATAAAATGGGAAATTGGCTTATTCAAGAAAACCATAATCAAGATTGTATCCAAGCTACAGAGGCTCTTAAGAAATTCCTTAGTGATAGTGATCAAGGTGTTAATCTCTTGCGTGGTATCACTCATCTTGTGCATTTGAATGTTAAACCTTTATCTCAAGAGGCTCAAGATCTAGGATTCACTCCTCCTATCACTAGTGGGGGACCTTCTTCCATTCCTTTACCTAGCATTCCTACTTACACTCCTCCTTTGATGAATACATCTCATCCAATTTCATCTATTCATGTGAGTTTTCCGCTGGTGTCTCTACCTACCTCACAACATTCTTACTATAGTGTTCCTTTTACATATTCTATTCCTCTTCCAACTGTAGTTCCAAGTGTTCCACTAGTTGTGTCTTCCATTCCCACCACTTCCTACACTTTTCCTAGTATTTCTAATACTTCTATGCCACCTATTTCTTCTAATGATTCCACAATCATTAGTTTTTCTCAAACTATGTCATCTTTACAACAATAGCTTGTATCCTTAACCCAATCCAAGTTTAGCATTCCTACATGTGACATGAGTAGTCCTTTATCCTTAGACATTATTCATGTTGCTGTCCCTCAGCAAGCCAATATGCCTCATCTTAAGAATTACAATGGTAAGGGAGATCCCGTTAGTCATGTTAAAACATTTCAAATCCTTTGTAGTGATTATGCTCATGACCATAGGATTTTAGCTAAGTTGTTTGCTACAAATTTTTGTGATAAGGCCTTGCAATGGTATTTTTCTTTACTTCCTTATTCTATTGATTCTTTTCCTAAAATTGCTAATATCATTATCCAACAATTTCAAACTAAGGTTGGTCCTCAAGTTTCTTTAACTGATTTAATGCATTGTAAAAAAAACACTAAGGAAAAATTGACTGATTTTATTGGTAGATTTAAGCATTTGTATGCTCAGATTTCTTATCCTATTCTTGATATTGATATTAAACATATGTTTATTTCAAATTTACAAAAGGATATTAGAGATAAGATTCTTCTTATTGAATTGACCTCTTTTCAACAACTTCGTGTAACACTTCATCATTATCAATTACAAGTGAGTCAATTTGAGAGTAACACTCCAATGGCTCTTGTTCCAGTTGATAAGAGTGATGTCGCTCCTAATCCTAATAAGTTTCATAAACCTAACAACTATGTCAAGCTAAATAAACAGCCGAATGCATTCGCTGATCAAGTTGCTTTTGCATCCAACAATGTCACTTCTGCATCCACTGCTTTCTATATGAATCATACATTTACTCCTCTCTCTAAATATTTACATTCCATTATGAGTAGGTTGTTAAGTGCTAATATGATTACCTTGCCTCCTATTCGACCTCTTCTCCCTAAGATGATGGTATCAAAATCCTTTGATCCTAAAGCTTTTTGTCAATACCATCAACAGAATGTCCATGATACTGAAAAATTTTATTCTCTAAAGCATAATTTTCAAGACTTAATCAATTCTAATGCTTTATCTGTTGATAATTTTGATGGTAGTGGGAACAAATCTGTCTGTCCTCCTTATCAAAACCTTCAAATTTATACAAATCCTTTACCTACACATGATACTAATACCATCACTCAACCATCTTCTATGGATATTGTTTACGAATCAAAGATGGATGATGTCAATCACATTGTTAATCATGTGGAGAGCATTGTTTCATCTCAACCTACTGTTCAAGATCCTTCACCTCCACTTCAAGTTCAACTTCCACCTAAACCTTAGAAACAAACTAAGGATAAATGACCTAGGGAACTCTCAATTACCTTTGATGATTCTGAGACTATTAAGGCTCCCGATGGTCTCCTTTATATTTATTCTAGGATTGCTAAGATACCTACGCGTGGTTGTCTTGTTGATCCCACAACTTTAATAAATGTCATTACTGAGGAAAACCTTTTTATGAAAAATCTACAACGTGATTGTTATGATACATCTGATGCATGGATCCAAACTTGTAATGGTTTTCTCTATCCTTCACTTGATTCTATTAACTTGCATGTTGAACTTTGTGGTAAAGTTGTAGATACTACCTTTATTATCGTTCCTACTTCTGATCAATTTCAAGTCAAATTTGGTTTGCCTTGGTTAACTTCCATGCATGTTATTTCTTCTCCTATTCATAAGTGTATTAAGTTCATTCATAATGAAGAAGTAAAAATGATTAATCATAGTTTGTATCAACCTTCTAGGCCTCGAGATTGTGCTCCTATTTATTTATTTTGGCCTTCATTACCTAATTCATGTCCTCCTTGCCCTGATAAGATTTTTTGTTCATATCAATCTTATAAACATCGCTAGATTGTCAAGTTAAGCATGCCTCAAATAGATCTTAACTGTGGTCTTTTGCCCACCCCTTCTATACCTCCTTTATCCATTACTGCTAGCTCTATTACTCAACCTCCCAGCATCACTTCTCAGCCTACTGTGAGTCCTACTAATTCTCCTCTCTAACCTATGAAGGAACCATTTGTCATTCTTCCTAGTTCTCAACATGTGTCAAACAAAGCAAAGCGTAACAAATCTTCTAATGAATGTCATAAGAAGTGTAGGGCTAATGCTAGGGCCCGTGCCTCTTTTCTTCAAAATTCTTTACCTTCTTTCGACCAACCTATGCTTGATGTGTTGGAGGAAGTTAATGTTCATAAGGATGTTAAGATGAATTATTATGATGATTCTATTCGCATCTTAGATCCTATTTTAATTAACCTCTATGAGGAGGATAATCTTGATGATCCTATTGATCCTAGTGATGAATATGAGACCATCAATCTTGATACTAATTTACCTCATATGCTTTCAACTCAATTGATAATTACACCTAGTATCGAACATCATCATTCTCAAGAGGATTGGAACTGTCTATTATTCCTACTGTGTTGGATATAGTCCCTCTGGCAAGTTTCCCACCTTCCCTAAATGATATAAACCGAGATAGGGAGAGTAGGCAATGCGCTTGATTGGCTCATCCTTCATGGTATCAATTTTTGTGTTTGCCTGTTGTATTGTGCTTCTCTCGTAATGTGTTTTCTAAATGTTTGTTAGATTATTTTATACGACCCTTGTTACTTTGTTGGTGCAAGGTGATAAAGGAATCAAGCCTATTGTACAATTCCTCTATATGTATATTTACTCTTCTATATGTTGTTTTCATGTTATGTTGTACTTGTGCTATTGTTCATAAATGTTTTCATTATGTAGGCTGCTTGGATCTGCGACATGGTAGCACTGATTCTTTTTGGTCTCCATGTTGTGGTCCAAAAAGACTCTTCTTCGTAACTCTTGCATTTTCTTTCCTCCATTGTAATTGTAGTTCTACTTTATTTGGGGAATGATGTCAATTTATTTGCAATAATATCATATCTATATATACATATTATCTTATGATCATACTGACCCTACAATAGGTAGATCCCTTTTGTGTTCTTTGTATGTTTATGTGTTTATTTCCCTTGATTTGTCTTTGTTTGGGGGCATCTCATAGTGGAAACTTAATCAGTAGAGTTGTTTATGTTCTGGTTAAAGACATTTCTCCTGTTAAAGTGTTAGCACTGATTTTAACGTGGGGGCATATGCTCTACTCACTTTTCACACACACGGACTTTCAAAAAAAATAATTTTTAAACTTAAAACTTTTTCCCTTTATGGATTAAAGACTAATCCTTAAATCATGGATTTGTACCTTATATGATCTCTTGATCCCTCCATTTTAAATTTATACAGATCTCTTGATCCCTCCAGTTTCAATTTACAATGTTTTGATCCCTTAAGGTTGAAAGGTGTCCTTAAGACCGGATCTCCCTTATGGGTTGACTAGTGAGTAGCCACATTCACTAGGCGGTTCGACTACATCTTTCCAGTTACATTGTTTCCTTGTGTGGTTCACAATGGGACATAAGTTCTCATCGAGCAAGGTAATCACACCCTCTCTTTTTCTCTTTAACTAGTGATGTCTCTCTTATCATGATATTAGGGTTGATAAAGACTTAAGTCCCTGGGGGCTTGAGGATTCCTTTTTCCCTTTTGATTTCAATAAGATTATCTTTTCTTCATGATCTCCTTTACCAAGAGTTTGCATCGAGTCCATACTCTTCCTAAAGTGGGGGATAAATGTATAGTTAGAAAATGGAAGAACTTCCATTGTAGACTGGTTTATCCTTTCGAGTAAGTGGTTTGGAGTCATGTCAAGCACTTTGAACAGGTCTTTGACTTGGATCTGGCTTTCTCCCCTGTTCTGCCCCATTTCCCACTTTTCTCTGGTCTATTTCTGGCATCCTAAATTGCAAAAATGAGATTTTTGACCTCAGGGTCAAAATTGAACTTTCTAGAGCAAGGTCAACCTCAACCTTGACCTAGGTTAGAATTGACCTTGATTCTAATCCAAGGTCTAGATTTCATGTTTCCAGGGTTTTCGGACATCAGGCTTCTGAAAGGTTTGATTCCCACTTCCAGGTCGGCTATTTTAGTCTTCAGAGAAATGACTCTTGAAATTATATTTAATATAGGTCCACTTCTATGCATATAGGTATAATTGGAATTTAATTCTCCTATGTAGGACTCTCTAGAAGATTGTGCCCTAGATTCATATATGAGGAATCCTTCTCCTCTCATTTTATCTAAGTATGAAAGCACAAACCATCTAAGACAAAAGAAGCAACTCCATCCATCCAAACTCTATGCATGATGTTGAAGAAAGCATATATTATCAAGAATTCAAGAATTCAAAGACATTTAATCATTCAATTCATCAAGGAGATCCATTGGTAGCCATTGAAGGATTCAAGCTCTATGGAGCTCTCTTGTTGAAGATTTTTCCATCCACATTCCTCCAAGCCTCTTTCTATTCCAAGATCCATTCAAGATTGGTGTTGAAGATCTACAAGAAATTGATTTGAGACATCATACATTCAAAATTTTACATTCTACATCCATTTGGTGCATACATACTCGTGGATCCATGGTTTTGAATCCGTGGATCCACGGTTTCGAATCCGCCACAAGGGTTTCTATACGAGTAAGGTGAATTTGTTCATTTATTTTGTTTACTTATGCAATTTCAATTATACTTTGAGGTTAATTCCAAAACTGGTGTTTGACCAAGGAAACCCCCCCAACAAACAAACCATTTTTCTTATAGGGATAGGTTCAGAACAACGATTTGGAGTGCAGATTCAGATACCATTTTTGACAAATTATCAGGATCCAGAAATAGATTTTCTGTCAAAGATTTTGGGTCAGAATCGATATTTTGTTCTGGGTCAAAACCAGAAATTTTGGGTCAAAGGTGAAATTCATTTATGGGTTAGAATCGACATTTTTCTCTAGGTCATAATCAGAGATTCTGGGTCTAAATCGGAGATTTTGGGTCAGAATCAGAAATTTTGGGTCAAAGGTGACATTCATTTTTGGGTCAAAATCGAAATTGAGCCAGATCAAAAAAATATTTCTGGGTTTTCTTCATCTCTGCATTTCTATTCCAAAATTGGTTGCATATTTTCCAGAAACTTAGTATAGACACCGAAAATAATATTTTTTAGATCTGTAGCATTTTGAGGTTAGTACTTATCTTCAATTCATTTTAATTAAAGTTTTTAATCATCCTAAATCTATCACACATTCTCTTCTATAAAATGGAAATTAGGGTTTCTCTTTATCCCTATCCTTAATAGGTTGATTCATTTATGCATTGATCCTTTCTTTAGGGTTAATCAATTTGGGTCTTCCCTTTATGAAATTTGGGATTAAGAGGACAATCTTACCTTCTTCATTATTGCTACAACACACATTAAATATATAATCATAACAATATACAATCCATATTTACCACTTTAAAAGTGTATAACAACTTGTCCAAGAGACCAAATCACTCTTTTGATCACAACTTGAATTCCCAAACATAGACACCAATCTCTGCAATTTACCTTTTAGGGACACTTTCCCTAAACCAAGCCTAAGAGTGAAACTCTTCACCAGAGGTTTTGATCAACCAATCTAAGGGATGGTAGACTTTTTTTAGACCCCAAGGGTTGAGAATCCACCAATGGTTTCAGTTCTATAGACCCAAGGTTGGTCAAACACTAAATGGTCTAGATTCCCTTGTAGCCTTATCCAGAGGGTTTTTCAAGCATAAATTTCTATCACAGAAGGATCTGACTGATCTGAATTGGATTCTAGATACCCTTTATGGAGTTTTGAAAACCCCCAAAGCCTTACCACTTCACTCTAGTCTTGCACCACTAAACTCTTGCAAATTTCACAGGCCTAATTAGCTAGGTTAGGCTTGGATTAATAAGCAAGTGGTCTAAGGTGGGTTCAAAAAATGAACACAAGGACTTGGATAGTTCCCTCTACCCAAAAATATGTATATCCACTTTTTGTTTGACCCTTCCAACCATATAGCTCACATGCATGTGACTGTACTTAAAAACCAGGCCAATCACATAGAGATAATTAGCCTAGGGCTTTGTCATAAAAATCATAGAACCATCATTGAGCTTATGAGATTTTGGAATATTAAAAGGCATGATCCTAACTTGTATTTCCCAAGTGGCTAAGCAAATCCACTAGATAAATTCCAAGTTAGGATCACATCTTTGGAGCAGACCTAGTAAACTAGGGATTCTCAGACAGTGACCAAACAAAAATCTCTAACTCCTATGAAACTCCACCAAAATGAATGAAACCAACTGGAAAGTTAAAGAAACTCAAAGTATCTCAAATTTTTGCAATTGGTTTCACAAAATGATTCCATACCAGGCTGTACACACACACCAGATAACTCAGAAAACTCTTTTGTTTCCCTCTCTGAACATCAACATCTGTACATAGTGACTTATAACCTTCCTAGAAGGCATAAGGAAAAAAAATACCATCATCTTGGTGTTACAGATGCTCCAAGAAGTTGGTATGGCCATTTCCATTTGATTTTTCATTCCTCGAGCAACATTTTGCAAAATTTTCTCATGCAACATTTTGCAAAAAGACAACTTTTTATCAACATTTGTCAAAGTTGCATTTTTTGGCAAGATGCCAATTCTACCAACCTCCAAGGAGTTAGGAGTGATCTAAAACATGAAAAGAACCTATACTAAGGCTTCAAAACATAAATTCAACCTAAGGACTAAAATGACCAAAAAGACTAAACTTGGTCTAACATGGTTTCAAGCACCCTTAAGGTTTATAACCTACCTTAGGGTCCTTCACCTTACAAAATAGACCCACACATGCACACACTAGGGTGATCCAAAGGATTCACACCTTATTACAACCAAAATAACATTAAAATAGAAACTGTAGGAGGTTCTCTGTACCATACTTTCCATGGCAAAGGTAACTCAAGTCTCTTTTGTTGGGAGGTCTTTAAGTGTATGGCCTGTCTTTAGAATGTCTTCAGGGGTCAACTAGGTAGCATCTTCAATGGGTTTATTTTTCCATTTGACTAAGTACTCATAGTAAGTCACCCTCCTAGTCTTCTTTTTCACTATCTTATCTAGAATTATTTCAATCTTAGGAGGATTTTATTGAGGCATGTCCTTGAGTGGTTGGAGTGAAGGAGGCTCTGAAGTACCTCCAAGATCATCAGTACTAAAAACACCTTTATAAGCATAGATATCTGCAACACTAAAAATAGGAGATAAACCAATGTGAGAAGGTAGATCAATCTTGTAGGCATTATTGCCACATTTCTTCAAAATCTTGAAAGGGACAAGCTTTTTCATCATAAGATTTGTTTATTTCTCCTTGGGTAGTCTCTCCTTCTTAAGGTGAATCATCACCAAATATCCCACTTTGAACTATAGGTCCCTCCTCTTTTTTTCAATCCGTTCCTTATACTTCTAAGTGGTATGTTGCAGCTTGGTCTGCACTTGTCATGGATGTTCTTCATTACTTCAACAAATTCTTCTGCTAGGACAATTATTTTCTCCATGTCTTTTATGTCTCTAAGTTCGAATACCCCTCTAGGGTGAGTACCATATACAATCTGAAATGGAGTCAAACCAGTACTCCTATTGACTGAATCATTGAATGAGAACTCTGCTTGGGCTATGATATAATCTCAAGTGGCTCCATGTTCTTGGGTAAGGCATCTCAAAATATTTCCAAGGGACCTATTTATAACCTCTATCTGACCATCAGAATGTGGGTGATATGCAGATGATAGTGAAACATTTGTCCCTATTTTTCTCCATAGTGTTCTCCAAAAATGTCCTAAAAACTTAGGATCCCTATCTGATATGATTGAAGTGGAAATCTATGAAGTCTTACAATCTCTCTAAAGAATAATCCTGCTATGTGAGATGCATCATGAGTTGTTCAACAAGGGATGAAGTGTGCCATTTTAGAAAATTTGTCTACTACAACATAGATAATGTCAAATCCATATTCGGTCTTTGGAAGACCTAGGACAAAGTCTATACTTATTGAATCCCAAGGTTTTGAAGGGATGTGCAAAGGAGTGTACAACCCTGCATTGGAGGTGTGCCCTTTGGCTTGTTGACAAACTTAACAACTTTTCACAAAGCTCTTGAAATCTGTCTACAACTTGGGCCAGTGGTAGAACCTTCTAACAAGTTCCAATGTTTTATCCACACCAAAGTGACTAGATAGGATTCTACAATGATTTTATTTGATAATTTTTTCCCTCATGGATCCTTTTGGAACACACAATAAACTACCTTTGAAAAGAAGACCATCCTACACAATAAATTCTGAGAAAATAGTGTGGTATTTGTCTGTCATCTCAGTGCAAATTTGGTAAGCCTCTTTGAAATCCTCATCCATAGCATACATATATTTCATTGTATGAACTCCAACACTCTCCAATTGAATGGTTTGGATGGTTAGGTGTCTTCTACTAAGAGCATGAGCTACTTTTTTTACAATCCCTTTCTTATGCTTGATAGAAAATGTATAGGACTACAAGAATTCCATCCATTTCACATGTCGGTGATTAAGTTTCTCCTATTTATTCAGAAATCTAAGTGCATGATTATCAGTAAAGACTACAAATTCCTTGGGTAACAAACAATGTGTCCATTTCCAAAGTGATTGAACCATTGCATACATTTCAAGATCATAGGTTGAGTGTTTTTTCTTAGCTTCATTGAGTTTCTCACTGAAAAAGGCAACTGGCCTCCCTTCTTGGCTCAAGACTCCCCCAATGGATTTCTTTCTTGCATCACATTCTACTATAAACAACTTGTGAAAATCTGGTAGGACTAAGATAGGTTTCTCTGCAATCTTTTTCTCTGAAGGAGTAGTAGGAGGTGACCAATTAAGGATGGCTTCAACTTTGGAAAGATCTATCTTGAGACTATTCTTGGAGATCACAAAACCTAAGAACACAAGTTCTTCTTGCAAAAATACACACTTCTCTATGTTTATCTTCAACTGTTCCTCATGGAGTTTTCTCATCACCATGTCCAAAGGCTTGAGGTTCTCTTCTCTACTCCTGCTAAAGATCAGAATATCATCAAGGTATACAAAAACAAATTTATTGAGAAAATGTTTCAACACTTCATTCATTAATCTCATAAAAGTGCTTGGAGCATTTGAGAGACCAAAAGGCATCACAAGCCATTCATAGAGGCATTCTATGGTCTTGAATTCTGTCTTCCATTCATCTCCACCTCTGATTCTTATATGATGGTAACCACTCTTGAGATCTATCTTGGAGTAATAGCTTGCACCCCCTAAATAGTCCATCAAATCCTCTATTCTAGGCATAGGAAACCTATATCTGATGGTTATCTTATTGATTTCCCTAGAATCTGTACATAGTCTCCATGTGCCTTATTTCTTGGGTGTTAGGACTGTAGGGACAACACAAGGAATCACACTTTTCCTAATGAGACCTTTTGACAATAATTCTTCAATCTTCCTTCCTATTTCTTGGTTTTGTTCAGGGGTCATCTTGTATGCTTCTTTTTTTGGGAGAGTGGCCCCTGGTATGAAGTCTATATAGTGACTAAATTCTCTTTCAGGTGGCAAAGACTCTGGTGTACTTTCAGCTATGATACCCATGTAATGGTCTAACAGTGCTTTGACCTCTTTGGGGCATACATCCCTAGTGGGGTTGTTTTCCTTTGTCTCTTTCACTGGTGTATTTTTAGGCCTTACTACTAATTCATAACAAGGTGTATCCTTTTATTTTAGCACCTTCATGAATTCTTTCTCTCCTACATGCAAGACACTGCTAGTAACCTATTTTTCCTTCTCACAGTCAGGGAGTTGATTCATCACATACTCAACACCATCCTTAACTATAGTATATCCATTAGAATTTCAATCATGCTTGGCATCTACATCAAATTTCCAAGGTCTACCTAATAACAAATGACATGCATCCATCTCTTTTATATCACATAGAACTTTGTCTCTATACTCCCCTATCTTGAAATCTACCCAAACTTAATAATTGATGATGGTCTTCTTCTTCTTCTTCTTCTTCTTCTTCTTCTTCTTCTATCCTATCACCCATCTTTAACTTCTTCCGAGATCTTAGCAGGCTCCGATACCACCTGATGTAGAGTACACTGCAAGAAGACTTAACTAGGCTCCAACTTCCTATAGCTGCCCCAAACTGCTTGTTCAATCTTCCCAATACCACACTTACTTTATTAGGGTGTATAAAAACTTTTCCAAGAGACCAAATCACTCTTTTGATGATAACTTGACTTCCCAAACCAAGACACCAATCTCTGCAATTTACCTTTTAGGGACACTTTCCCTAAACCAAGCCTAAGAGTAAAAATATTCACCAGATGTTTGGATAAACCAATCTAAGGGATGTTAGACTTTATTTAGATCCAAAGGGTTGATAACCCACCAATGGTTTTAGTTATATAGACCCAAGGTTGGTTAAACACTAACTAGTCTAGATTCCCTTGTAGCCCTATCTAGAGGGTTTTTTTAGCATAACTTTCTATCACAGAAGGATATGACTGATTTGATTTGGATTATAGATACCCTTTATGGAGTTTTGAAAACCCTCAAATCCTTAACACTTCACTCTACTCCTACACCACTAAAATCTTGCAAAGTTCACAGGCCTAATTAGCTAGGTTAGGCTTCGATTACTAAGAAAGTGGTCTAAGGTGGGTTTGAAAAATGAACACAAGGACTTATATAGTTCCCTCTACCCAAAAATGACCTAGATACACCATTTTTTTAACCCTTCCAACCATATAGCTCACATGCATGTGACTGTACTTAAAAACCAAGCTAATTACATAGAGATAATTAGCCTAGGGCTTTGTCTTAAAAATCATAGAACCATCATTGAGCTTCTAAGCTTTTGGAATCTTAAAAGACATGATCCTAACTTGTATTTCCCAAGTGGCTGAGTAGATCCACTGGATAAATCCCAAGTTAAGATCACATCTTTGGAGCAGACCCAGTAAACTAGGGATTCTCAGACAGTGACCAAACAAAAATCTGTAACTCCTATGAAACTCCACCAAAATGAATGAAACCAACTGGAATGTTAAAAAAACTCAAAGAATCTTAAATTTCTGCAACTGGTTTCACAAAATGAATCTGTACCAGGTCATACAAACACCAAATAACTTAGAAGACTCTTCTATTTCCTTCTTTGAACATCAACATCCATACACAGTGACTTCTAACCTTCCTAGAAGGCATAAGGACATGAAATACCATCATCTTAGAATTACAGATGCTCCAAGAAGTTGGTGTGGCCATTTTCATTTGAGTTGTCATTCCTCGAGCAACATTTTGCAAAAAGACAACTTTTTAGCAACATTTGTGAAAGTTGCATTTTTTAACAAGATGCCAATTCTACCAACCTCCAAGGATTTAGGAGTGATCTAAAACATGACAAGAATCTATACTAATGCTTCGAAACATAAATTCAACCTAGGGACTAAAATGACCAAAAATAAAAAACTTGGTCTAACATGGTTTCAGGCACCCTTAAGGTTTATAACCTAGCTTAGGGTCCTTCACCTTACAAAATAGACCCACACATTCACACACTAGGGTGATCCAAATGATTCACACCTTATTACAACCAAACTAACATTAAAATAGAAACTACAGGAGGTGCTCTGCACCATCTAGTGTGTACAACATACATTAGTTTGCCAATCATAGATCTGTATAAGGTATGATTTACCTCAATTTTCTTGTCTTCCTTTTTAAATTTGCATCTACTTGCTATAGGTGTTCCAACTGGTCTGGAGTCCTCCATCTTGAATATCTTCAGAACTTATTTGATGTATTTGGATTGTGTGATGTAGATACCTTCATCCTGTTGTAGAATCTGTAGACCAAGAGAAAATTTGATCTCTCCAAACATTGACATTTAAAATTCTTCACTCCTTTCATCAGAAAATGACTTGCATAGCATATCATTACCTCCAAATATGATATCATCAACAATTATCTCAGCAATAAAAATCTTATCATTAGTATCTCCTTTTAAATATAGATTACTATTTTCACTTGTTCTAACAAATCCAATACTAATGAGATAAGAGTGAAGTTTTTCATACCATGCTCTCAGTTCTTGTTTCAATCCATATAAGGCTTTGTGTAGTCTACAAACCATGTTCCTCTAGTTAGGATCAACGAACCCTTCAGGTTTTTCAATGTATACCTCCTCTTCTACTATTCCATTCAGAAATGTAGATTTAACATCCATTTGGTATACTTTGAATCCTTTAAAAGAAACATAAGAAAGTATAATTCTTACTCCTAGTCTAGAAATGGGTGCAAAGGTTTCTCCATAGTCAATACCTTCTTCTTGTGCATACCCTTTGCATACTAGTTGTAACCACCTGAATTTGGTCTGTCGCAACTATAGACCCTATTTTCCCTAAGTGTGATCATACCCTCGATTTATGTCCAAACAACCCTGTTACTGCTTGGCATAATTCTTTAAATCAATTTAATATCCTAGGTGATTTTTATCACTGACTTATATTAAATATTATAGCCATACAATTCAAATCAATTTCGACCAATCAAATCAAATCAAAATCAAACATGGCTATAGTATTTAATTTTAAAGAAATTAAATAAATCCCTAAATCAAATGCCCACTTGAAAATAACCTATTTCCCCTAGCCTATTTAATTTAATTAAAATGGCTATAGTCCCCTAATTATTAAAAAGCGATTTCATTGTTTAAATAATTAATTCCTATGTTTTTAAATGAATTAAATAAGTTTATTTTATTTATTAATATTCCCCTAAACCCCAACCTAACCTATCTCAACTACTTCTACCCTAGGTTCTAACCCTTCTCAACCCATTCACCCATGCTAATTTAATCCTAAACCTAAATTCTACTCTAACCCACC